>JAFBJQ010001522.1:0-19254 GCA_016785345.1 Trinectes maculatus
GGGACACAAAACATACATGAAACACATGTATGAGATGGAGAATGTTGTGACATGTTGTGAAATAAGTGTTTTAATGGAGCATCATGATCCTGCAGACTCTTTGCCCTGTGATGCGTTCATGCACCGCGTCCTGTTGTATTTTCCATCACGTTAACGGTGTCTTTGCATGTGTTGTGACTCATGTGTTGTGACTCATGTGTTGTGACTCATGTGTCATGTTGCGTTCGAGGACACGGTCTTCAGCAGAACCGTCAACTGGTAGAAAAATGCCAAATAAACAGTTTTCTTTTTGTTTCTTAGTCCAGTGAACAAATAGGACCGAGGTTGAGGAACGTGAACACACCATGGTTACTGGTGTAAGTAAAGAAAATAAACAGAAACCTTTGTTTATCTGACGAAATAAACGGCTCCGGAACCAGCGGACTGAGCCCCGGCTAACAGCAGCCTGGCCCGGCCGCTGCTCGTTGTCTCCTCCCGGGGAGAGAAGCTACCGTCCTCCGGCCTCCTCCGTCCTCCTCCCCGGCACCAGCTCCACCGGGGCGGCGACGACCAGCGCCGAGGCCCGGTCCCGCGGCGCACAGCTCCGGGATGCAACCGAGGCTCGGCCGGAGCCTGAATCCGGATCGGTCCTACGGCATAATTCAGCGGTGTGTCTCAGCGACCCACACCGAGGAACGCCCTCCTCCTGCCGGGGACAACAACAGCAAGTAGCCGCAGCCGGTGCTGCCTTCACTGACCGCAGGAACTGCAACCACCACACGGTCTGACGCTTAGCTAACGCGGCTGCTGTTAGCTAAAGCTAATCCAACCAACAAAATAACAAATCAAAACAATTGCCTCCACTATTAATAAACAAATACACCCAAAGGACATGAGGCTAAATAGACGAATAATTCCAAGAGACTCGATTTTAATTGATCAACCATCAGTTAAATACATCTATAGTTTAAGATATAATAATCTCTCAATCTGCCCAAATATAAAGTTTCCTGTATTTGTTGTTCAGACCGGATATAAACAGGTTGACTAAGGGCCACATGCAATAATACGACACTGAGCCCCTCTATTGTTTTTAATCCGGTTCTGTCAAACAACTAAAAAATAAATGTGAACGAAACAAGTGGTTGCACAAATTAAAACAAACGATTTAAACCTATCTTAATCTGTAGTTTACGAGCAGTCCCTGAAGGTAACAGCGGTCCCCCCGGCAGCAGCCTGCATCTGACAGGAACATGAATAGATAAATATCTAGTTTTTTTGGCCATAATACTGAGGCAATTATCATATAATTCAATTCAAATATTAATAAAAAGGTAAAAAAAAAAAAAAAATTCATAGCAGAGCACTTGTTCTGCTTGGTGTACCTAATAAACTGAGTGGATAAGGAAACATCAGGCTAAACACAACATGTATTGTCCATATTCACAAATCACAATCAGATACATGCAGATTAATAACCTGCAATAAACCCTGAGGGTTCAGGCTGAAGCAAAAGGGAAAGTGAAAGTGTTGCACTGTCAGGGTGGAGCTGCACACATCCTCTCTGGACACTGAGGGACAGACATGATAGAGACACCAGCGACAAATTATCAGTCCTTTGAGTGCGTAGGTTTTATTCTGTGGTTTAGATCATCTCTGTGAGGCTGCTTTGTCAACAAATTGTCAACGTCTAAGGTTTTTTTTTTTGAAAAAAAAATTAATCTGTGTTTGTTTTTGTTTTTTTCCAGAGATGCACCTGAAGACAGAATGATGACAGGTGAGAAAACTCAGTCATTAGAATGAACAGGCAACATGAGGCTTTACATTATGTAACATTATATCACATGATCTTAATGGAGTCACAGCAGACGAGAGTCTGAGGAAACTAAAACAGAGAGTAACTGCATGAATAAAAACGAAAGTTAACACAGCTGTTATTTAACAGGTCATCATATCAACAGTGGCAGTGACAGTGTTTGTGCAGCTTATTGATATACTGGAGGTGAAAGGTGTGGTATGATATTCTTAACTCTGTCTCCCCCTGGTGGTTGTATGAAACACACAGATCGGCATGCGATACGTGCCTGTAAAAACAATGTGACGTTAAAGTGCCACATCTGAGTGTCTTCACTTCAGTCCTGCATTTGACTTTCACTTGTTTAGATTTTGTCTCATTTTGTGTATTCTTCCTTTTTCTTTCTTTCTGTGCATGATCATGATAAAAATGATAAAAACAGACAGATGCTTCATTTTGTCCTCAGCCTCATGGCGAAGGTTCTTTGTCATCCTGAGTGGAAACACGAATAACGCCCACCATGGCGTGGTGCAGATGCTGACAGACGCAGGTCACATGGCGGTGAACTCTCCCGATGAGTGTGATTACTGTCTGCTCTTCTGTCCTGTCATCACACGCACCGGGATCGACGTTGGTGAAGCTCTCACACACATTCCTGGTCAGAAAATGTCTCTTTATGTTTGTCAAACGTGCAGATAATGATCCCATTTTGGCGATAACTCCGTTTTTGTCTCTGACTCACTGGGTTGTGTTACCTCTGCCGTGTTACAGACAACAAGCCGACAGTGCTGGTGGTGATGCATCACACCTGTCAGTATGAAAGTTGCCTTTCAAACCAGCAGACAGGTGGACAGTCCAAAAGTCCACCTCACAGTGGACTGTGTCTTCTATAAGCAGAAGCTGGTGAGGTGCACCTACAACGACAGAGCCTGGCAGGACATCAGGAGGTTCCTCCAGATTCCTGAGGTGCTGTTTGGATTTATTGACGTGATACATTCAGGTTCATGCAGGTCACCGCGTCGCTCATGAGTTGAAACAGTCAGTTGTCACTGAAATGAAGCACCTGACTGAGTTTGACTATTTCTCCTGATCTTTCTCTGTCTTGCTTTCAGGTATCGGTCTTAAGAAAATTCTACAACTGTAAGTGAGAGTGTAATTCTTTGCATGAAGGAATAAAGACACTGGTACTATCGTAATAATGTGTAGGAGACGTCCTCATGGTATCAGTGGACTCATCGTTTATTTCTTTTTCTCTTTTAGACCTGACGAGAAATCCGATGGTGATGGTGGTGGCTGTGTTGGTGGTCGTGTTGGTGGTGATATTAACTTTGATCATCTGTTTGGGTTGAGTGGTCATATAACCAGGGCCTGTCACAGACATGTGTTACTATTAAACTTTACAGCGACAAAACAAATGTGTCACGTCGTGTTTATGGTTTATCAAAGTCCACGTTCAGAGATGAAAGTCTTCTCTCCTGCGTATGTGTCAACGTGCACATGATCCAGTTTATTATACACTAAAATGTATTGGTGATAAATTTGTCTAATTACTCTTTAATTAGCCTTAATGAAACATTAATGAAGCTGACTCTTCCTGAAAGTCCTGAAAAATTTTGAATGAAGAAAAGTGAAACATTTGTCAGAAAGTCGGCCATGTCTGCCTGTGATGACGGCGCCGCACTGAGCGGCTCTGGAGAAGGGGGATTAGTTAAAATGGGAGGCGGGGGGGTCGTTGGGGTGGGGGTGGGGTGGGGGGGGGGTGAGGTCACGCCTCTGGCCTAAAAAGGCGAAGCAGAAACGCAGCAGCAGCAGCAGCAGCAGCGGTCGACGCTAATAATAACTGCGACCACAGCACGTCTCTAACTGCATCTGATTACAGCCAGACTTCGACTGTCTCCACTGGCAGCTCAGTGTTTTTCCTTTTTTTTAAAGGACCAGTGACAAAAAGTCTGATGACTCACACTTTAAATCAGTTTAAATCTGTTGAAACTCAGCGAAACAAACAAAATAAAACCAGCAGCAGCGTCAGCTGCTGTGATGAAGTTATCTTCATGTTCTCTCCCTGCCCTCGTCCATTAGTCCCCGCGGTCGAGCTAATTCTGTCAGGGCCTGTGGGGGGGCGGGGGTGGGGGTGGGGGGTCGAGGGGGGCAGGCTGCCTTACACCAGCCCCAACCAGGCAAAGGGCAAAGACACCGACCACCTCGGCTTGGTCTCTGTCTGTCTCCCCAGCTTCAGCCACTATCCGGAGACACCGCCATCACCAGGTTCCCCCTGTGGAGGAAGACAAGAAGACGCCCTCAGTGCAGAGAAGGAACATAAAACAGAGGTGTAGTGTCACCTGTGGTTGTCCACACATCCTCGGCAACAGTTGCTCACGCGTTGCCAGATTGGAAATAGAGCCTGGGATTCGATCGCACCCGGGATCTGTTGTGAAGTTCGACTCATCAATGGAAACGTGAACCGCACAAAGGAATTTCCTGTGGGAACTGAACTTTTGTTGTTTGAAGCCATGACTGAAGCGGCCGACGGTAAATAAAGCACTGTCACCTTACGCCTGTGTTGTGTTTTGCACAAATTATGTGATGTGATGCTATGTGATGCTATGTGATGCTGTCGGCTGTCACTGAGGAATTTCATGACTCGGAGCAGCTAAAAATATTCTGCTATCATGTATCTGCTATTTGTAATGCAGCTTTAAGACCCATGTGACGTCTCCGTCCAGTCAGCATCAACACTGGGCCTGGTGCATGTTCACATATCTGCTGAGACTGTTGTCGTGACACGCTGGAGGGATTCCATTAGGATCCATCATATATGTCCATATACTGTATACATATATATACACACATGTACAACAGGTGTAATGGTCCTTTAAAAAAGGGATACATAACTAGTTATCTGTAGAAACAGTTTGGGAGATAATCATATTTAGTGTGTACAGATTTGGTTTCTTACAAATAGAGTTGGTCACTGACTGGTGAGTGAAACCTAGTAAGGAAAACCTGCTTTATGCTTCCTGTGTCCAGGGGTCAGGGGTCAGGGGTCAGGGAATCTGGAACCCTGTGGTTATTTCCTGTGTTGTTGTGTTTAGGATATGACGTGTGCACGTCAGTTGGGAAACTGCCGTTTCACAGTGAGCGAAAGTGAAAGGAGGAATCGTGGATGGACGTTTGGTCTGGAACTATTTCTGGTTGGGTTTGGAGAGTTGAGATATGAACGTTTTCATCAGAGGATGATTGGGACGTGAGGGCTTTGGTGGAGATGCTGAGTCATGATAACCACAGTAAAACTGTCATTTTACGCCACGGAATGTGAGAATGGATGAGACGTGGGGTGGGTAATAACAGAGTGATTGTACAGTCGCTGGCAGCGGTGGAGTGAAGAGAGTCAACAGGTGGTCTGAGCTCAGCTCACACTCACGCTACACACACACTCACGCTACACACACACACTCACGCTACACACACACTCACAGATCTGTGGTTCTAATGTGTGTTTGTTTTTGAAGGGTCTGAATGGACTTTCTGACACACTTTAACACTTTGTTTCCACGTGTGCTGTGAAATGTAACCTTTCCACTGTGCAGTATTATCAGGTGGTCAGAAGGTTCTTGGTTCATGTCACTGGACAGATATTTGTATTGTTGTGTACAGTCTGCTGGAGATATGAAGCTGATGAACCTGTAGCATCTTTAAAACACCTTCATCTACAACCCCCCCCAAAAAAAAACTCCAAATCCCAGAAGATAACGACAATGCACACAAACTGACCGTGTTTTCATGTTGTCCTCCTCAGCCCGGTCGTCCACCACCACCACCATGGTCATCGACAGCAAGAACGGAGACGCCGGCTCGCCGTCTGCACGCACCTCCAAGAAGACCTTCACCGATGACCTCTACTCGACCTTCAGCTCGCCGCTGGCCTGGATCTTAGTTCTGGCTCTTGTCGTCACCTGGTCGTGTGTGTTTGTCATCATGTTTGACCTGATGGACTACAGGGCCATCTCAGGTAGGAAGGATGATGTCGCCCGTCAACATCTTTTCCATTGAACGTTCTTGTCTTAAATCATAAATGTTTTTTTTCCTGTATTTCTTTCCCATAATCCATTTCTCTGTTTCTCTGCAGGAAAATGTACTAATCTGACACATTCTGCCAGCTCTGGTTCATTATCCCGCGTCGTTAACGTCACATCAAACATCTATTAATGTCTGCTGTGTTTAAATCTACTTAATGCTCCTAACTCTAACATCAGCACATTTATTTTCATTTCTCAAATCATTAAATAAAATTCATGTTCAAAATTAAAAAGCGTAGAGTGAAATAGCGACAACAACACATTTTCCCTGCTGTATTGTTCTCTTCGATTGTCTAACATAGTCACAGTGTGATTTAAATGACAACATCAAGCTGTGTTTGGTTTTCTTATTTCCCTTCCACCCTACGTCTCTCGTCTTCACGTCTTCACGTCTTTACGTCTTCGCTCATCGCTGCTGTCTGTCATCCGACCAGGTCGCCCACCTCCAGGCACCAGGAAGGTTTTAACGGACGCAGGGCGAAGAGGCAAGGAACTGACCTGCTGATGATCAAAACCAAAACCAAAACCAAACTACTAACAGCCGACACTGATCGCTAACGTCAGCTAGCAGCTACACCGTCCCACATGTGCACGGTGACGTGACGTTATAGATGCCTGTGATTTGCATCGTTTCCTGTTTGTTCATGCAACCTGCACATTTACTGTTCTGTCTGTATGGGGAGGAAGTGTACGTGAAGGTTTGAACTTTGACCTTCAGGTGAGCTTGATCGTTCAGCTACACGAAATCAAGCTCTTCTGAAACCTCTGCAAAATGCATTTGGTTGTGATCTTGTTCTTTTGTCATTTTGCCTGTTTGCCGGTTGTGTCGACCCGGTTGTTGATAATCCAGTGGCGTCAGGATTATTGTGCAGGGGACGGTCGGGCTTAGGCTTTAAAAGTTGAAATGTTTAAAGCGACACAACACTAATATCAGATGCTGTTTACATCCTTTTCTCATCTCCACAGGTTGAGACGTTCTCAGCTTTCTGTGCCACAGATCCTGGTTCTGGATCAGTCCTGTTTTGATGGTCTTTGCACTGGGAACACTGACCCTCCTTCATGGAATCACCATGGAAACCAAAGCACATTCACTTATTTAAAAAAATTATAATCACAAATTGCATGTAAAATGCAAATGAAATCATTTGTTATGGTTTAACGATGACTCTGGATGAACGAGGGCCAGTGTGATGTGAGAAAATGCCATTTGCACAGCAGGGTGCTGCAGAAGGTCTTGTATGGGGGGTTCAACGAGAAGGTGGGATAGTTTGTGTGGAGTCATGAGGGTCTGGTTTCTGTCCCCGCTCCACCAGGAGGCTTCAGCAGGATCAGCTCCGACCCCATGAAGGTGGTGCATGACGCCGTGGAGGAATCTGCCAATGTCATCAGTCTGATGTTAAAGTTCGCCGCCAACCTGATCGCGCCGGACGAAGACGACGGTACAGTCACTCTCGACCACATGATCACATGATCACAAACCCCTGTTGGACTTGTCAATGTAAACAGAGCGACGTCATCCCAGCTGATTTCTGTTCTCACTTCCCTCTGCTCCTCCACAGGGAATCTGTACGCAGTGAGAAAAAAAGGTTTGTACCGTGTGAGTGAGACACCCTCACGCTGCAGTGCTCATTGTACAGCTAGCGTTGTGTTAGCTTTCTCTAACGCTCGACACAGTAAACGCCACATGGACTGTTTCGCTTCATGTCAAATGTCTAAATCGCTGTCGTTTTGCACAAAGGTTTGCTTGTTGTTATTTGTGAGGAAGTGAAACACCGCTGAGGGGGACAATAGATTGATCCACACATGGCTCACAGAGACCATAACGTTAGTTTTAAACTAACCTTATGTATGAACCATCTCAAAGCTTCAAGATGGTTGGAGGAGGAGGAAGTGGAGGAGGAAGTGGAGGAAGTGGAGGTGAAGATTAAGACAGGAAGAGGTACTTTATGATGTATTTGTTGGGAATGTGTAGATGAACTCTAACTGTATAGAAGCTGTGTCCCTGTAACAACAACAGGAAATCACAGAAATCCCCTCTAATTAGAACCTCGGTGATGGTTCCTCTAACGAGACGCACTAACATCGTTTAGACGTGTCTGTTTCTAATCAACCTTTTGTGCCACTAATCTGCAAAAAAAAAAAAAAAAAATCGAACGTTTGCACGTTTTATCCAGTCACACCTGAGATTTATTGATTGTTTTCTTTTTTTATTTCCTCATTTTCCTTCCCAGGGGAATTTCTACCATCGCGAAGTAAAGGTCTGTACATCATGTTCACATCATTCATTCAGGTTTTTCACTTCTATACCTCCACCTCCTGCTAATGACCTCACCTCAGGGACGACTCTGCAGTTAAACCTGGTTTATTGTCCATTAAACCTCCACTACAAACTCTCCTGATTCAGTAGCACTGAGTGTTTTCATGTGGTTTAATGTCTCACACACGCACACACACACACACACACACACACACACACACACAGACCTTACCTCTGCATCATGCACTCTTCTGGCTTCGGGGGAAAACGTGAATTGTGCAGAGACAGTTGTCCCTGGTGCAGTTTGACGACCTGATGATAAAGTTCAGAGAGACAATTCATTAATTCCCGTCACATTTTTGGAATTTGAAAATGTTTTCTCTCATCAGATGATCTGTGGACCATCAGCACCTTCTGTTCTGTGTTTTAACCCATTGTGTGTAAAGTGAGAGTTTTGTTACAGTGACAATGAGAAGATACATATGCACCCATGTATTTACAGTTATATCGATGCAAGCAGAGAAGAAACCATCAGTGGTTGAAGCTGAGGAGGAGGAGGAGGAGGAGGAGGAGGAGGGAGACAAGATGGAGGCTGCTGAGGAGGAGGAGGAGGTGTATGAAGAGGAGGAAGAGGAATATGAGGAGGAGGAGGAAGGAGAATATGAGGAGGAGGAGGAGGAGGAGGACGGAGAGTATGATGATGAGGAGGAAGGAGAATATGAGGAAGAGGAGGAGGAGGAGGCGGAAGGAGAATATGAGGAGGAGGAGTATGAGGAGGAGGAGGAGGCGGAAGGAGAATATGAGGAGGAGGAGGAGGGAGAGGAAGAGGAAATAGCTGCTGAGGAGGAGCCAGATGAAGACGAGGAAGATGAGAAGGAACCTGAAGTAGCTGCACCAGAGCCTGATGAAGATGAGGAAGATGATGAAGGTGAAGCTAAAGAGGAGGCGGCAGAAGAAGAGGTGGACAAAGATGATGAAGACGAAGATGAAGAACCTGCAGCTGCTGAGGATGAGGATGATGAGGATGAAGTTGCTCCTGAGCCTGGTTCCACTACAGAGGAGGAAGAGTCTGAGTCTGATGCTCCTGTCGAAGACGATTCTGATGAAGATGATGCCTTCACAGACACCTCGGACGTCAGTGAATCCGCACTGCTTTCCAGTGAGGAGGAAGCAGTGGAGGAAGATGATGATGATGATGATGAAGACGACAGACTAGCTGAGGGTGTTGCAACATCTGATGACGAAGAGGACGACCTGGAGCTTGACCTTCCTCCTGTCGCCACCGTTAGTGAGGAAGATGATGGGAGTGAGGATCATAAAGTGACAGAGGAGCATCTTCCTCCTCACTCTGCTGCTGAAGATGATGACGAAGACGTGGACGAAGAGGTCAAAGTTAAAAGTGAAGACACAGATGAGGACGAGGACGATGATGATGATGATCTGGACCGATCCGATGAGGACATCTCTGTCGCCTCCTCTGATCACTTTGCAGACGATGAAGATGATGGCGATGATGAAGACAGTGACCTCAAGGACGACGACCTTGACACTGAAGACGACCACGACAAAGAAGTTGACCTCGACACTGAAGATGATGATCGAGATAAAGTTGACGATGACGACGGCGACAAAGAGGAAGAGGCCGTCTTTGTCCCTCCCCTGGACAGCACAGACAGCGGCGTCTTAGGCGACGATGATGATGATGATGTTCTGAAAACAGATGAAGAATCTGTTGGCGAGACGGTCTTCAGTGACGACGTCTCCTACCACACAACTGACGACGCCGACGACGACGATGTTAAAGATGATGACGATAAGGAAGATGACGATGACGCAGACGACGCCCTGCTGGCAGGTATTTAATGCGCAGTCGCGCTGTAACACAACTTTAACCTTGTGTTACAGTTTGTGACACTCAGCATGAAAACATGTGTCATCACTGTGTTTTTCAGTGTGTTGTTGTTTTCATCATTTGGCCGTGAAAACTTGTATTATCTCAAATTAAGACTGAAATAAATGAAGACACACTGTGTTTGTGTAGCCTCCACTGCAGCGGCGGTCACTGTCCAGGAGGAGGCAGTGAAGGCTGAGCTGGACGCTGAGGAGGAGGAGGAGGAGGAGGAGGAGGAGGAGCTGAGTCAGGCTGATGATGAAGATAAGAGCGAAGAGGCTGAAACAGAAAAAAGTCAGTGTCACTGTTCCACTGTGGAAAATACACAACAGCTACAAGCCAAACATACAACACAACACACAACACAACATATAACACCAACATACAACACACAACACAACATTTATGTAGCAGAGGACATCATCTACAAGCCAAATATATAACACAACACTCAATACAACATATAATACAACACAACATATAAAACCAACAAATAACACCAACATACAACACAACACACAACGCAACATTTATGTAGCAGAGGACATCATCTACAAGCCAAACATATAACACAACACAACATATAACACAACATACAACACAACATATAACACAACATAAAACACAACATACAACACAACATACAACACAACATATAACAAACTATCTCTCTAATAAAGTCAATAAATACATCATTTCAATGAAAATGTTAGAGCCACTTCCTGTTTCACCTCAGTCACCAGTCACCCTGCTGCTGCTGCTGATGATGATGATGAAGATGATGAAGATGATGAGGAGGAGGAGGTAGAAGAGGAGGCGAAGGCTAAAACGTACAGATCGGTGGACGAAGCGGAGGATAAAAAAGAGGAGTACGATGAAGACGAGGATGAGGAGAAGGCGACGGTGGACGTGTTGAAGCCTTTGCCTGAACCTGACGACCAGGACGAGAAGAAGGCAGAGGTCACAGGTCAGAGAGACGGAGGGCGGTCACAGGGAGACACTTTTTATCTGCTGTAAGAGTCTCATCTTTAATGCTGCGCCTCCCTGTGTGTCCTCTGCGTGTCCTCTGTGTGTCCTCTGTGTGTCCTCTGTGTGTCCTCAGTGTGTCCGTGTTTACATTCTGCCAAGACCAAAGAGTCCAGAGCTCCGGCTGCAGAGAAAAAAGGTTCGTCAGATTTCTATTAAAGTCGCTCAGGTTGTGTGTATCACTGTGTGTATCACTGTGTGTATCACTGTGTGTATCACTGTGTGTATCAGTGTGTGTGTCACTGTGTGTGTCACTGTGTGTATCACTGTGTGTGTCACTGTGTGTATCAGTGTGTTAATGTCTGTGACATCACCTTCCTGTTTCCAGTTGCTCCCAGGAAGGTTTCAGCTGTGACACGGAGGAAAGGTAAAGACGACAACAACATGAAGATGTTTCCAAATCAGATCTTCATCCTTCACCACACTGTTTCTTTAACACATCTGATCTTTTCTCCGACTCCACTTCAGAGCGTGAAGCTGTGAAGACGGACGGAAAGCCAAAGAGGAAAGGTACAGGAACACACTGCACAGTGCCTGAGTGTGTTTCTTCTAACACTTGTAAACAATGTAAATGTGATGTTTCCAGCTCTTCCCAGAATCGCAAGTCTGGAGCCGAAAGTCAAGAGGATCCGGAGAATCCCAGCGTTTTTCCGAGGTGATGATCTGATGGTGTGAGGTGAAACTGTGTGAGACGTGAAGAGAGGTGGACAACGTGTGTCCATACGACAAATGGTGGTGAAACAGATCTTCTTTTTTTTTTGTAATGTAAAATAAAAAAAAGCAACGCGAGAGGAGAAGACGAAGACGTCCAAAGCCGGAAAACGTCTTCCAGAGACAGAGATCAAAAAACAAGACGAGGTCCCAGAACCTGGACAAGAAGGTACGAAAATCTAACTCCACCCATCTATATTCAAATCGTCTCATCAACGATGACACAAACACAACAACAACCAACATGTGTGTTGTGTTTTTGTGTGTCAGTCGGCCCCTGCAGACCTGCACCAGTCTACTGCCCCTCTCCACCGGGCTGGTACGGTAAGTGGACTTCACAGCTCTGAACCGGATCGATATCGACCGATCAGTTCGTCAATCAGTCTCTGTTACTTATCTACACATCATCCACCTGTTTCTCTTCCAGTGCATCACATTGTGACAGACAACCCGTACCCCCCCCCCACCGCCTCAGGTATTACCACATGCGTCACAGCAGCGAGCGGTGGCGGACTCATCTATGCGATGATCTGCTTCCGTGGTTTCTTCATGTCGTTTGGATTCTTGCAGGTCCGTCTGCTCCGGTTCTGACCGTCCACCCCGGAGCTCCACCGCTGCAGCCGCTTTATCAGCCACCTCCACTGATGCAGCCCTTTCCTGCACAGTATCAACCGTATCAGCCGCCGCCGCCACCGCCGCCGCAACCAGAACCTGTGGTTCAACCAGTGGAACCGGTTCCACCAGTGGTTCATCCAGTGGAACCGGTTCAGCCTGTGGAACCGGTTCCACCAGTGGTTCAACCAGTGGAACCGGTTCAGTCTGTGGTTCAGCCAGAAGCAGAACCAGAAGCTCCGGTTGAGCTTGAGGTCCCGGCTCCAGCTGCTGCAGGTCTGCTCCACACTTTTTCACTTTTTCACTGCAAATCAACATATTTACTGATCAATTTGGTTCATTTTTCAAACCTTGGAAAGATTTTTAATATGTGAACGTAAATGTTGTCTCATAAATTCAAATATTGATGAATAATCATTTTTAACTTAAGAACCAGTGACTGTGGAGGAAGAAGTGAAGGCTGCCTCAGTCAAGAAAGGTACGAGTGATAATAATCCATAAATATAAACTCGGAATTCTGTTTCTGGGAATCTCTGCATTGACAGATCTAATCAATAATCAATCATCAATCATTCACAGCTGCTAAGAAGAAAAGCAAAGCTGCTGACTCAGGTACAGTATGAGTCACGCAACAGTTCACTGAACAACGCCGCACAACGACACACAATGACACGACAACACAGTGTCTGTATGAACACACTGAAGTAATTCATCATTGTGCGCTGATTGTAGCTGCTGCTGTTACAAAAGCCCAAACTAAAGTGGCCTCAGCAAGGAAAAAAAAAGGTAAATACCTTGTTAACTTTTGTATATACTTTTGTGTGTGTGTGTATATATATATATATATATATACATACACTTAGTGTGCATACTCAGTGTGTGTTTGTTGTGTTTGTTGTGACAGAGGCAGATGGGAAAGAGAAACGAGCTGTTGCGGTAAAGAAAGGTAACAAACGTGATGACAGAATATGAAACGTGTGTAGAGCTGCATTCAGTGTCTTTACGTTTCACTTGTTTTTTATTAGCATCATTATTGTTATCATTATTATTATTGTTGTTGTTGTTGTTGTTATTGTTGTTGTTGTTGTTGTTGTTGTTGTTGTGCAGAGAAACAGGTGAAAGAGAAAAGTAAACCTGCTGCAGCTGCAAAGAAAGGTGAGACGTCATTAAACCACTGGCACTGCAGCATCATATATAACATCGAGTCATACTACTACTACTACTACTACTACTACTACTACTACTACTACTACTACTACTACTACTACTACTACTACTACTACCACTACTATGTGAAGGAACTGCTGATGTCTAATCACAGCTCTCTCTCCTCATCTGTCAGAACCAGCAGCTGCTCGACAGAGGAGGAGGTCAGCCCCTGTACAGAGAGGTGAACACACACACACACACACACACACACACACACACAGACAGTGGAGAGAAACTAATGATGTCACTTGTCTCCTCAGTGTCTCCTGTGAAGAGCAAATCCAGGACGACTGTCTCCAGGAAGGGTAAAGACCTGATGTGGTTTTTAATCAGCTGCTTCAGTGCATCTTCTCCTTTTCAGGAATAACGTTGGTTTATGTCGTCATGAACAGATCCACAGCCGGAGCGCCGACCTCCTCACATCAGACTGAGGCCGAGGCCGGAGCCTGTGAGACGGGCGAACGTCACCTCTCAGGCCGGAGAGGAGAAGCCTGCCAGAGCTGCCCCTCAACCAGGTGATGTGACCACGACCTGTGTGTAGTCATGTGACACGTGGAGTCCAAATGTCACATGACAACCTGTGTGTAGTCATGTGACACGTGGGCTGTGTCCGAAATCGCCCCCTAACCCCTACTCCCTACTCCCTACATAGGGTATATATATGTAGTGCACTATGTAGTGAGCTCAACAGAAAAATCTTTCGGACACTTTCGGACACTACTCTCGGCGCCGGTAATTACGTCATCGCTGTCGCACAATTAAAACGTACCACATTATTGTCGTCTCACAAAATACTTGTTTGTTTACCACTGCATTTTTATTAAATTAGAGGCTTTTGATTACTTTCCTGTACTTTTTATTGTCGTATTTTGTTATATTTTATAATATTTATGTATATTTCCCTCCCGTCCGTCCGCTATTTTCACTTCCGCGCAGCCCAGAGAATTTCTGGCAATGCATGATGGGATATCTTGGTCCGGTTAGTGACCATCGGATGTACACTACATTTCGCGGTGAATTGTGGGATACATTGAGTGCACTATATAGTGGACATGCTATGATCCCTAAGGTTTCGGACACCACTACAAAATGGCGTGCTCACTATATAGTGCACTATATAGGGGTTAGGGGGCGATTTCGGACACAGCCCCGGAGTCCAAATGTCACATGACAACCTGTGTGTAGTCATGTGACACGTGAAGTCCAAATGTCACATGACAACCTGTGTGTAGTCATGTGACACGTGGAGTCCAAATGTCACATGACAACCTGTGTGTAGTCATGTGACACGTGGAGTCCAAATGTCACATGACAACCTGTGTGTAGTCATGTGACACGTGGAGTCCAAATGTCACATGACAACCTGTGTGTAGTCATGTGACACGTGGAGTCCACATGTCCACTGTCTGAGCTCCTCATCACTCATCACTTTTTATCTCCAGTCAGGTCAAGATCACAGACGCTGACGGACAGAAAAGGTGAGTATACATCTTTACACACACACACACACACACACACACACACACACACACACACACACATACTGTATATATTTATGATAACATGACAGAATCAGTAACAGGTGTGTGTGTGTGTGTGTGTGTGTGTGTCTGGCTGCAGGCAGAGAGAAGAAGAAAGCTGTCAGAGAGGCTCCAGGTACGAACCCCCACTCAGACAAGAGTAACATGTGACATGCAGACAAACACACACTCATCACTGTCTCCACCCGCCCCACAACTGTAGGTGGAGAGAAACAAGTGCCACAAGCAAGTGAGTAGGGGAACATGGAGGTGATTGATCTGTGTGGAGATAACAGGTGGACTCTACTGTTCAACGTGCCATCAGAAACATGTCACATCCAAGAGACTCTGTCACCTCTGACCCATCCAAACTAATTCATGACCAAAAAACAAACAAACAAAAACCTTCTTAAAACGCATAAAAAGCTACGTTACGCTACGCTACGTTACGTTACGCTACGCTACGTTATGTTACGTTACGTTACATTTCGTTACGCTACGCTACGTTACGTTATGTTACGTTATGCTACGCTACGTTGTATGTAGCTGATGTAAACAGATGAAGAGCACTGACCTTGGTCTTCATGTCGCCATGAGGCTTCAGTGTGACACCAGCACAGCTCAGGTGCTTTCAGTTACTCTGCTGATTGGAAGAGGTGACGTGTCATGTGACACGGCCACCAGGCGTGAGGCGTGGCTCAGGTGGCGACGCCTCCTGGATGAAGGGACAAACAGGATGTGTGATGAACAGTGTGGTGAATCGACATTAATGCTTTGTGCCATATATTTGCTTGTCGTTTGTAGAGAAGGCAAAGAGAGCTTCCTGTAACGCCTGAGGTATCCGGCTAATTCCCTCCAGCTCGCCACTGCTCCACTCACTACGAAGAGTTCCTAACTATAGGTCTTCTGTCAACGTAGCCACAATAACAATAACAATAACAACAAGAAGAATTAGCCCGACTAATTAAACCTATGAGAGAAGAATGAATTAAAATGTGTGTGTTCTTACTGAGTCATCCAGTGGAGCATCAACACTCACGACCCCACGACCCCACGACCCCGACACACTGACCCCGACACTGTCACTACGGCTACGAGTGACAATCTCGTTTTCCTCCTCCTCTATAGAGAAAACATTGAATTAACATTTAGTGTTTGCTGTTTGAGCATGTTCCTCTAAAGCTAAAGCAAAGACGACCACTTCCTGAACCATCAGGAAGTGGTCGTCTGTAAACTAAAACCCGGTTTTCCAGGCTCCGCCTCTCTTTCCCTCCTCACACGCATGTCGACTCACCTTCATCCTCTGTTTCCCCGACTGGCACGCACACACGCACACACACGCACACACACACACAGTGTTAGATTTATGCCTTTGTTGTGTTTCCCCTTTTCACAGAAGAGCGTCAAACCGAGGACAACAAGACGGAGCAGAAGAAGCCAGGTAACGAATCTGAATCAGATCGAATGACGTCACGTTAAAAGATGGACGTAACAGGTTCTGTTCTAACCCAAACGGATCTGACCCGTCGCACTCGTCCGTCCCCGCAGGTCAGAGATACTTCCAGTGCGTTTATGTCCCAGGTAAAAACGCACAGTACCCTTTGCGACCTTTCACCCCAGCCATGTCCCCCGCCATGATGTCCCCCACCATGATGTCCCCTGCAATCAAGTCCATGCTGGAGCAGCAGAGAGCAGCCAGGTCGTCGGGGCAATAGGACGACCTGACCTCTGACCCCATATCATATGATGGCAGTGGACTCCCAGTCCAGCAGGGGGAGACAGTTGAATCCGTGGCATCATGACGTTCAACAGACTGACAGAGGGAAAACGGGGACGAAACGATTTTGTCTCCAACTTATTTGTGTATGGTTTTTTTTCTCTTTGTGGTCGAGCTCCTGCGGTTTGAGCTGACGCGTCGCCGCGTCACGTTTCCCTCCTCACGTCAGATCCAGATCCAGATCATTTAAACCAGGAAGCATTAACTCAGTGTACATAATGCATATGTTTACATTTTTAAAAGAAAGTCCAGACCATAAAATGTTATTTTTTGTTTATTTAGTCTGATGCACACAAATAATGTTTCAATAGTGCGTTAAATAACGAGAACCTTGAATTGCAGCGTTAAAGGAGAGTCATTAAAAAGTCTGACTGGATTTTTCAGGGATCATGATTCAGGTTCTGTGTCAGAAACACAGAGCTGCACTGAATCATGACCAGAATCACGTCCCCAGAACATTCATGTTTGTTTTAGAGTCAGATCCCAGGAGCTCCCACAGCTGATCCCAGCAGCCTCCCTGTCTCTGATCCATCAGTCTCCTCATCATCCTCATCATCGCATCACATGATGGTGATGAGGATGATGAGGATGAGACGTGATCCTACATCTAATATGAAGCGAGAACAAGGAAGAAAGAAAAAAACGTCACCTGTGTAACTTAATGTGTGTTAATAAAAGGAGTTAAAAAAAAGTTACTCCACTCTTTTTAAGAGAAGACCAACAATAAGATGGACAGAAAATTAAAAAATGTATCTTTATCTTTTTAAATGAAGCATAAATCCACGTCATGTTTTAACGTGTATGATCTCAAATCTCTTAAAGCGTTGTTCATTTTCACGCGGTGCGTTCAGGGACAGGGAATCTGTGCAGGACAACTTTGATGTGACCAACTCATGAGACGCTGACGTGATGTTTGCTGCAGTGGGCGAATGTCATCCTGTGGATGCAGGCCGACGCGTCATATCCATCAGTTACCTCACTCGTTTACAGCTCTGCTGGTTGGGCTGGCGACAACATGGCTGCCGTGTTGTTGCCGCGTCAGCAACTTGCTCTTGTTGTCTTACTGAACGAAAACCTGATGTTATTAATAACCAAAAGGGGGGTTTTCACACTGGGCTCGAACCTGGAACGTGACCATACATGTCATGTGCAGTCGGGTTTAAATCCCAGTCAGCTCTTTGTCTTCAGCGTCCATGAACTGATGCCCGATGAACCGAGGTCATAGGTTAACGAGCATGAAATGAGGTCGAGCCCTCGTGTCCTGGTGACGAGGGGTGACAGTCATTTACAGCATCGTCACTGCCGAGTGACATCATGTTACTGAAGTCACAGTGTAAACAGCTGAATATAAATCAGTGTACTGGAGCGTGAAGGTTTGCAGTGAGAATAGATGCAACACGCGTGTTTTTCGTATCACATGTTTTACAGGGGATTTGATAACAGGTCGACGCCATGAGTCTGAACCCTGGAGGAAAACAAACGGTTAAAGACACTGTGTAATCCTCAGACATAAACACAAATGATTTTTTCCCCATTGGCTGTGTTGCGTTTGCGGCAGTAAATATGAATTATTTTAGCACTGGTGTCTGTGCATGATGGTGTAATACCCTCATCAGTCACTAGTCAGTCACATTCTGTGTAAAGACTGTGTAGATAGTCTGTTTTATTTGTTGTCTCGAGTCTACGTTCACCTCATTCGGTTTCACATATGTGTTTACGTCTTTAAACCGAACGTTTACTGTTGTATGTGTACGTGTATGTGTATGTGTACGTGTGTGTGTATGTGTGTGTGTGTGTGTGGTTTTGATGCAGCATCATCAGTATCATTCAGGTGTAGTAGTGGTGTAGTAGTTGTTGTAAACCAGCTGTTGCATGTATCATAAAGCAGAGATGTACTGTGTAATCATGTGATAAAGACTCAAACTGACTCCGTATGTACGATCATAACACACAGACTCCGAGTCAGAATCTCAATAAACATTTGCAGATAATGTTGTTTTCTTCTTGAACAAATGTTCTGATATAAAGAAAATAAATTCACTGTGTTAAATAACACAAAGCTTTTATCCTGTAACACAAATGAGAGTCCTGTCGTCTTTTTCCCCCCCAGTACTGAGCGTGTGACCGTACCTTGGTCTTGGTCTGCAGCGTGTCGACAAACAGACAATAATCATTCCAGGACAAGAATCTACATGTGTCCATATTTATTTTTGCCCATTTTACATAACGCATCTCAGCAAATTGTCTTTGTGGACATTGATACATTTAACACCTGCTAACTGAACACTTTCTGCTCCTATAACTCCGATATACTGGCTGTCGATCACCACGTCACAATTCAGTTCTGAGTTTGGTTTCCCTACAGCTCCTATACAGCAACTATACAATCAGTGATATGAAA
>JAFBJQ010001522.1:19288-64288 GCA_016785345.1 Trinectes maculatus
CTGAGAGGTCTGCATTCATTTTCAGTTATCAATCGTTGAAAGTTCAGTCATTCAGTGTCTAAATCTTTGAAGCACAAACACTTAATATTCATGACGAGAAACAATACGCTAGGTTTTGAATGAAACAGGTAACTTTGGCTGAGAGAAACGGAACATTGGTCAAAGTCAGTGAGAAAGAGTTTCATTCCATCGTGACGCGTTTGTGTACAAATATTAACGGGCGAATCAATAAATGAGATCATGTCGGATGTTTCTTCTTCTTTTTTTTTCTCTCTCTCTCTCATCACTTTGGAACAAAACTCTTTGTGTGAACATTTAATCACAAACTCGTCTACACAGTGCACGTTATGCCAGTGCAACACAACTGACAAAGTTGTGTTTGCCCGTCAAACAGACGTTTAGGTCGAATGTTATGAAGCAGGTGAGTGAAAAAAAACATACACATACATCCATTTCTGTGAATGACAACGAGGTCGTCTCTTCTACAATCTGACAACATGTTCTGTACGGAAGCTTCTCTCTTTAAACGCACAAATATCTGTGACGCACATTCGGCAGCATCACTGGAGATTTGTGGTTGTAAAATACAATTTCTGAGCTCGGTGACGTGAAAAGTGACTGAAACCTTTTCTAATGGTGAATTTAAACGAGTGTGTCCACAAAGCAGGAAAAATAAAGCCTTGTCCTTTTTCACCAAAACAGACTCCTGTGCGCTGACAAAACACAATTTGAAACAATTTTCATTTAGTCAAGTTCAAACTTTTACTCTGAAGGACACAGGCTTTATGTTTCCTTTTCCTGTGGATGTTTCCAGCCACTCACGCCAGCTCACAACAAAGCAACATCATGGACAGAGACAGTCGCAGAGTGTCGGTGAAAATGACGTCACGTGGCGCGTGTGTGAAACGGTGTGTGTGAAACGTCTTCAACAATACTGTCATCATCCTACTCATTTACACACCAACACAGAAAGAACATTCGAAATGCTGAGTCTCCTAAATAAACACAAATAAAACATTCTCATTAATTCAAACACAAAACACAAACCCTCCTCCCGCCACTTCACCTGTGTGTTACTGTGTTACATTTTCCTTTACATACAATGAGATACACAATAAAACCAGCTTCTGATAACAAGCTCCAAGTCCTGCAGGTCACCTCTGCAGACTCACTATAATCAAGCACTATACAGATGTTTGTTACATGTAAACTTTGTATCCTAACAACTGGAAGCATCTACAGTGGCTGTGTGAGTCTGTGTGTGTGTGTGTCTGTGTGTGTGTGTGTCTGTGTGTGTGTGTGTGCGTGTGTGCGTGTGTGTGTGTGAGCTTGTGTGTGTGTGTGAGCTTGTGTGTATGTGTGTGTGTTTCCCTGTTCACTGTATACTGACTCTGACCCGGGGTCAAACTGTATACTGACTCTGACTCGGGGTCAACCTGTATACTGACTCTGACTTAGGGTCAAGCTGTATACTGACTCTGACTGGGGGTCAAACTGTATACTGACTCTGACCCGGGGTCAAGCTGTATACTGACTCTGACTCGGGGTCAAAGTGTATACTGACTCTGACTCTGGGTCAAACTGTATACTGACTCTGACTCTGGGTCAACCTGTATACTGACTCTGACTCGGGGTCAACCTGTATACTGACTCTGACTTGGGGTCAAGCTGTATACTGACTCTGACTGGGGGTCAAGCTGTATACTGACTCTGACTGGGGGTCAAACTGTATACTGACTCTGACTCGGGGTCAAGCTGTATACTGACTCTGACTGGGGGTCAAACTGTATACTGACTCTGACCCGGGGTCAAGCTGTATACTGACTCTGACTCGGGGTCGAGCTGTATACTGACTCTGACTGGGGGTCAAGCTGTATACTGACTCTGACTGGGGGTCAAGCTGTATACTGACTCTGACTCGGGGTCAACCTGTATACTGACTCTGACTCTGGGTCAAACTGTATACTGACTCTGACTCTGGGTCGAGCTGTATACTGACTCTGACTCTGGGTCGAGCTGTATACTGACTCTGACTCGGGGTCGAGCTGTATACTGACTCTGACTCGTTGTCGAGCTGTATACTGACTCTGACTCGGGGTCGAGCTGTATACTGACTCTGACTCGGGGTCAAACTGTATACTGACTCTGACTAAGGGTCAAGCTGTATACTGACTCTGACTCGGGGTCGAGCTGTATACTGACTCTGACTCTGGGTCGAGCTGTATACTGACTCTGACTTTGGGTCAAAGTGTATTATACTGACTCTGACTCGGGGTCGAGCTGTATACTGACTCTGACTTGGGGTCAAGCTGTATACTGACTCTGACTGGGGGTCAAGCTGTATACTGACTCTGACTGGGGGTCAAGCTGTATACTGACTCTGACTGGGGGTCAAAGTGTATTATACTGACTCTGACTCGGGGTCGAGCTGTATACTGACTCTGACTTGGGGTCAAGCTGTATACTGACTCTGACTGGGGGTCAAACTGTATACTGACTCTGACCCGGGGTCAAGCTGTATACTGACTCTGACTCGGGGTCGAGCTGTATACTGACTCTGACTCAGGGTCAAGCTGTATACTGACTCTGACTGGGGGTCAAACTGTATACTGACTCTGACACGGGGTCGAGCTGTATACTGACTCTGACTCGGGGTCAAGCTGTATACTGACTCTGACTCGGGGTCAAACTGTATACTGACTCTGACTGGGGGTCGAACACAAACTCTGTGTCAGCAGGAGCCTGACCGTCTGATCAAATACAAAGATCAGACTGAATCCAGCTGTGGTCCAACAGCTGGATTCAAACCAGACTCTGACCATCACTATCAGAGAATACTGCACGTTTAAATACTGTACGTGAAATCACACACACACACGCACACACACACACATACACACAAAGTGACTAACCCTAACCCAGGTAGTGACATGTTGCTGGAAAGAGCTAAAAAAAACCATGTCACCTTAATTCAATACACAAATGTACTCGTTAAATGCAAAGTTCACTGCAGCTCAGAATGTGGTGAAACAGAATTCAGCCTTATTATGTTAGAAAATAAAATTAAAAATGGTTCAAAACATGCAAAAATACCACAATGGTCCAGTTAAGTCCAACTCGTTAAATCTTAATATACTGATACACAACTCAACCGTCAAAGGAAAACACTTTAGAGTCAGATAATTATTATTGCTAAAAATATATTTGAAAAAAAACGTCATTAATTAACAGCAGGAGTGGATTTGTTGCCCTTTCGCTGCTTTTGTAAAATAAACTTTCGTCACATTAATTTGGTGAGAGTCTGAAAATAATAGAACGTTTGGTCATCGACAGCCAAATAAAGAATAAATATATATATATATAGAGAGAGAGAGAGAAAAACGCTGACGCGAATCGTCAGTGTTTTTACGAAAGAAAGATGAAATGTTTGTCCTCGTGTGGACGTGTGGGGGAAAAGCAGATGATCCATCGGGACAACTCTTACCGTAAAGGGCTGTTTGCTTTTCCAGGAGGCTGACGTACAGTCTGACGTACAGTCTGACGTACAGTCTGACGTACAGTCTGACGTACAGTCTGACGTACAGTCTGACGTACAGTCTGACGTACAGTCTGACGCCGTCCCAACCCCGACGTCCTACCACCTGCCTGTGTGGGTCCAGACTCGGAATCCTGAGCCGTACGGTCCGATCCGCTTCCTTTAAATTACTGTACAAAGAAGGGAAACAAAAATGGCAGCTTGGGAATCACATCCGTGTCTCCATGTCGCCCAGAGACTGTACAACTGCACCGTGTGACAGTGTTCTCACAAACACACACACGTGTGTGTTGTGGAACCTTCACAGCTCGTCCTCTGTGCACTTCCCGTTCCCCTGCTCCGCACGGAGCGGTTTGTGTTTTTTGGGAATTGGCACTTGACAAATCAGTGGAATAAATCAACATGTGGAGCATCGTCAGACGTCTCTTCACATCAGCTCATTCAAGAAGAAGAAGAAGAAGAAGAATCCAGCAGCAGCAGCAGCATCTTCTGCAGAAGGATATGTGTGTGTGTGTGTGTGTGTGTGTGTCCGACAGTGTGTGCACTGGTTGGCCTGTTTGTGTGTGTGAATACTGGTTTGTGTAGCGTTCCGAGCTGTTGTGCAGTTGTGTCATTCAGTCCAGCGACAGCAGCGGCTGCATGTTGTCCTCCTCACTCTTGACTTTGTCCGGTCGTTTCAGGACACCGGGCTCCACCACCGACTGAGACCTGCAGCGAGACAGGAGACCAGGTGAGACCAGGTGAGACCAGGTGAGACCAGGTGAGACCAGGTGAGACCAGGTGAGAACGAGAACCTGGAGCTTATTCCAGGTTTTCCAACACAGATCAATAGCTGCAGGATTCATGCATGAATTTAAAAAAAGATCACAGGTAATGAAACCTGAAGATGACTCCTACCTCTTCATGGTTTTCGGGGACAGGTTTTTCTCCAGGTCTCTCTCCAGGTCCTGCACGGACAAGGTGTAGGACTCCGGACAGTAGTCGGTCTCCTCGTCGTAGGCGTGGTCCAGCAGGGTGCGCGCCCACGTGCCCATGTCGTAGGGCGGCATCATGCCGCCGAGCTCCGACGGTAAGATCTCCGGGTGGATCAGCTGGTGGAGGCTGTTCAGGTTGTTACCGTGCATGAAGATCTGCAGGAGAAACAGGAGAGTCCATCTTAAATTCATCTTTATTATATAAATACTGTTAATAATATGCTGCTGTGTTTGTGCTGATCGGACCAGATCCCACACACAGACTGGTCCTTTAACGTGGAAACAGTGACTGACCCGCTTCCTGGTCTTGTCTTTGAGGAAGGGTCGGATGACGGTGTAGAGAGCGTGGATGTACCACGGCTGGTTCACAAAGTGGATCCCTCCGAATCGCGCAGGGAAACTGTCCTGTTGGAAACAAAGGCAGAAGGTTCATGTGGTTCCTGTCGGAGGAGTCAGGAGTCCAGAGGCGGAACCCAACCTGGGCTGGCTCTGGTCCCGGTGCTGTGGCACACCGAGACTGAATCTGGATCTCGTTCCCAGCCAGGAAGAAGAATCAGAGTCAGATATTTATGAGAAAGCTGACTCAGCTTTTTGTTTTGCGCGTTTGGTTTGTTCAGAGCAGTGCAGGTCGACAGAGACAACAACAGGACCAACACTTGGCCATGACAGAAAGGAGTCGTCTGCAGCTGCGTTCACACGACTCAACACACAACACGTGCTGTGCACAACACACACTCTGATCGCACACTGTCACTTCCCATCAGCAGCCGGGCGAGCAAACATGTCCTCCGGAAAAACAACAACTAGAAGACGCGTCCGTGTCGGCGCTTCTCCTGTCAGGACGTAAAGTGCAGCCTGGAGTGACGCCACCGTCTGGACACAGTCAAGACGGACAACGATGATGAACACAAAGTGTTTGTCTGACGAACAAAACCTCCGACATTCAGTTCAGGAGTCAGAGGGATTGTGGGTAATTCCTGGGTCAGAAGGTTTGTCGCAGTGTGAGCAGACAGTAAAATGTCTCCATATGTCAGGTTTGGACTGAGAGGGACGGAAAGTTCTCTCCTGCTCCAGGAGGTCACACAAACTGCAGCCTCAGCAGGTTTTCATTCAGATGCTGTCAGATCCTCTCAGGAGCTGAGACGCTGACGAGGAGAGAAACTCCTGAAAGGAGGAGTTTGATATCAGCTGCATGTGGTTTGCTCTGCGTATTCAAATAGTTTTTCAAATATTAGATCAATAAGATCAAATTCATTTGTTTTATGTTGTTTTTTTTGAGTCGGTGAATGTGCCTTTTAAAGTTTCACTTCCTGGACTGTTGTGATTGGATTGTGATGGACTGTTGTGATTGGTCAAACACATGATTCATATCAGTGACTAACACGTCGTCATCGTTTCCATCCATCCTTTAATTCCCAGCTGAACGTGATGCAGATGTTGATATGGGTTCGACCATGTTTCTCGAGCTGGGTGATGCTGGGTCAGACGACAGACCCACACGACAGACCCACACGACAGACCCACACGACAGACCCACACTACAGACCCACACGACAGACCCACACTACAGACCCACACTACAGACCCACACGACAGACCCACACGACAGACCCACACGACAGACCCACACTACAGACCCACACGACAGACCCACACTACAGACCCACACTACAGACCCACACTACAGACCCACACAAGAGACCCACACAACAGACCCACACTACAGACCCACACTACAGACCCACACAAGAGACCCACACAACAGACCCACACGACAGACCCACACGACAGACCCACACGACAGACCCACACGACAGACCCACACTACAGACCCACACAAGAGACCCACACGACAGACCCACACGACAGACCCACACGACAGACCCACACAACAGACCCACACTACAGACCCACACGACAGACCCACACGACAGACCCACACGACAGACCCACACGACAGACCCACACGACAGACCCACACTACAGACCCACACAACAGACCCACACTACAGACCCACACAACAGACCCACACAACAGACCCACACTACAGACCCACACTACAGACCCACACAACAGACCCACACGACAGACCCACACGACAGACCCACACGACAGACCCACACTATCCTGTGTGTCTGTTTCTTTACCGTGTTTCTGTATCTGGTCACAGCAGCAGCACCGAGTCTGGACCAGGACCCGATTAATAACACATCACACATTTAGAATGCACCAACAGGGTTCTGTGGTGCACTCAGCCCAGCGAACCACACCAACACCCCCCCCCCACCCACACACACACACACACACACACACACACCGCAACAGCATCTTGGAAGACGAAGAAGAAACACACACACACACACACACAGACTACACAACAAAAGGCAGCAGCCCATCTGGAGGAGAGGGCAGAGCAAGATAGCGCAGCAGTCCAACATGTTGCCGTGGCAACGAGGCAAGGGTGGGATGTAGCAGGAGGGAGCAGGAAGAAAAGGGAGGGGGGGGGGGTTAGACGAAGCACATTGTTTCATGCAACTGGCCGGTGGAGACAAAGCTGCTGGATTTAACACGAGTGTTCATCACGTTGTGTAAAATACAGCGTGATGGATGTGTTTCTTATTTCTAACGAAACCAATCACTGTGTCCGTTTGCTGTGACGTCGCATGAGACGCTCTGCCAGTATGATCTGTGGAGGCGAGAGATGGAGAGACTGAGCTGAAGGAGAGAGAGAGAGAGAGAGAGAGCGATGGAGGAGGGAGAGGAGGGGGAGGGGAAGGATGATGATGCTAAACAGAAGGGGGGGGGAGGGGGGTAAAGAAAAGAGAAGTGCGGCCAGAGGATGAGGAGAGAGAAACCAGACATGTTTGTACATCACATGATACGGACGCTCACAACAATCTGACGTCAGCTGATCTTGAACGCCTCTTGGCCTCATACGACCTGAAGTCTCTCTGACTCGAACCCACAACCTTCCAAACAAAGAGTCGACCATGTTGCGTTCACGTGCAGTAACTAATGTGACGCTGTCAGCGTTGTGTTATGATTATGACTGACACTGCCCCTGCTACACAAAACTGCTACACGGTTTTAATCACTTGACTAATGCCGAACCTCGTTAACCTCGTTTCAGCTAAAAGCCCCGGAACAGTCATTTATTACAGTTCCATCTATTAGCACAGTAATGAGTCTCATATGCCGGACTTTTACCAGGAGCACGTGAATGCAACATAAAGAGATTTGGCAAAAAAGCAAACAGCAAAAACGGCCTGATGGACAAAAAAATCCCAGATCAGAATCAGGATCAGGATCTAATCAGCTGATTCCTGCTGGGTCAAGGTCGACCCACAGACAGACAGACAGACAGACAGACAGACAGACACTCTGGTTGCTCTGGATGCAGGATGCACACAGGAAGCTGCTGTCAGCGAGGTGTCAGATGATCCAGGACAGCTCGTCCATCACTGTGAGTGACAGGTGGCTGATCTGAGGTCAGGACGGTGTCAGGCTGTGACACATCACATTAACCAAGGGATTCATATCACAGGGACAAAACATGGAAAACTGACAGTCACCAACTGAAAGGAATCTCTTTTTTCCTCAGCTCCTCCATGAGAGCATCTGTGTGAGTAAATGTGTGTGTCATGCACAGAAGTGGGAAAGTGGGTTACACACAGATTGTTGCAGAATCCGGGGTAAAGACAAAAAGAGTCACATAACTGTGGAGTCGTAATAAAGGTCGGATCCTCTCGGGGCCGCCGGCAGGGATCCAGACTGACAGTGTTACGGAATAATACGGGATGAAACATCACATGATGCTGGGAATGACTCAGGGCTCGGCTAATAGCTCCCATCAATAATTCAGGCTCTGATCTGTGTGTGGAGAAGCGTCAGTACCGGGTTATACATGGACCCGTCGCCCGTGATGCACCAGCGTGACTTATTCCCTCGCTCTGAAACGGGAGAGAGGTTTTGGCCTCATCTCCCTGCTGACGGAGCAGAAAAATCATGTTTACATGAGGTGGAGGAGGTGGAGGAGGTGGAGGAGGGAGTCAGATCCTCACGACGCAGGAGAAAACACACCGATATCAAATCCTGCTGATGCTTTCAGCAGAGACAAACTCATTCTGGGGACTGAAATCGCACAGACGTGTTTACACACGTTTGTGCGTTTGTGTGAAACGATGATGACTGTTGTTATGTCAAAGGCTGAACATAAACGGTCACGTGAGGAAACGACTAACAATGACTCCACATTCATGAGACGACAACAGGAGCCGACGGGTAAATGAAAGAAAAGCCTGAGATAACTTCTCTGTTTCGTTTTGCTCAAAACCAGAAAATGCTGAAAGGGAAAGTCATTAAAGAGGGAAAGTGACAGTTTGTCATTCGTCACACACACACACACACACACACACACACACACACACACACACACACCACGCTGCGTCTTCCTCAACACTCCCCCTGGAAACGCTTCCCTTCAGCTTTGACTCTGACTAATGGAGCTCAAAGCAAATTGGCAGATGATTCACAGGGATGGTGAGAGAGCAGTAAGCAGCTCCCCGAGCGGACGACTCTCCTCCAGTAATCACTCAGGTAACAGTGTTACCTGATGACTGAGAGTGTGTGTTGTGTGTTCACGCCATGACAAACCCTGAATACGCAAACACAAATCTCATTTCTCTCCTTACTCTGTTTGCCTGCTCGCCGACGTGAGACAAACAGGAAAAAACGACTCTCGTTAGAGGACGCGAGAACTAAGCAAAACCAAACTGACAACCGTGAACAAAAAAAATCCGCTTCTTCTTCTTTCTTCGCATCATCTAGCTGCCAAACGAGCCCCGACCAAAAAAGAAAGAAAAACAGCAGCCAGTGTGTAATCACAGTGGAGACGTCATTATTCTTCATTGTCCTGGACTGGACTGTGATCCACCTCGCAGTGCTCCACTGGTTCTTAAGTGGAAGGTCTCGGCGGCAGAGATGATGATGATGATTGTCAGGAAACATGACGACATAACGTGGACCTGACTGCATCTTTTAGAAGAAACTAAAATCCATCGCATGTTTATGAATGTTTATGTGGGATAAAATCATTCGCTCATCAGCAATGTAAAAAAATGTGAAAGGGAGAAGTGGTGACTGATCAGTTATTGACTAAAACTCCGAGTGAAGCTTCGGTGAGCTCTGATACGTTCATTCATTTGTCTGATCTGCCTGTTAGGATCCTGGTTCAGGCAACTTAATCCAACGACAGACAGAAAAAACCCAACGCAAACAACGGCCTCCCACCAGTAACTGACAACCACAACAACAACAACAACAACAACAACATCTCCACAGTTTGTCGTACCTGAAGCCCCTCGATGGCCAGGCGCAGCATGCTGGGAGTCAGCTTGGACGCCTGCTTGAAGGTGAAGTTGCTCCAGTCGATGATGAGGATGAAGCCGTTGACCTGCAGCTCAGGATCCTCGATCATGGACTCCAGCGACAGTAAGATGGCCCTCAGTATGTCCACAAACGTGTACCTGGGAGACAAAAAGACGTGAGAGACAGCTAAACAGTCTTTCATCCCTGCAGTGGTTTAAAACGCTCGGTCTTTACTTCCAGTGTTGTGTGGTGTTTTTGTCGTGTTGAACGTGATCAGAAGTGATGTGTGTGTTTGCAGTTTCACAGCAGGTTTCCATCCAGCTGATGGCCCTGACGCTTCTGCCACATTCACCATGTGTCATGTTTGTTTTTGTCTTTTCCTGTTTCCTGTTGCTCTAATTATCTCGTCTGTGTTTTTTTCATTTTCTTCTGTTTTAATCCAATAACCATCTGCATCTCTCTCGAGACGGTGATTTTCTTTTTCTTATTTTCTAATTCTGTCCAGCTGAACAGACACAACTCAGCACAGCTGATTGACTCGCCCTCAAGCTTTAATGAGCAGCAGTGAATTATATGTGAATAATTATATAAATGGATTAAAGTTTTATTGAACCAGATTTGGTCAGAGATGCAGACGTCAGCATTTATGGAGGAGACTCCTCCTCTTTGTGCTTTTCGCAAGTTTTCCCAAGAATAAAAAAAAAGATTTTCCTTCTCTCTGTCCACATACTTTTGGCCGCTTTAAATGTCTGCTGGGCTCCTGACGGCGTGGTGCTGAACGGACAGCGCCAGAAACCAGAGTCCCTTTAGTTTTTGCTGGATTTTAAAACAGTGTCTGATGTGACACACACACACACACACACACACACCTGCTCTGGTCCCAGTTGGCTGCGAACAGCACCAGTATCTTGCGGCCGTAGCGGTCCAGGTTGGAGAGCACGCCGGGGAAGCCGTCCTTCAGGGCCTGTTTGATGCCCGGGTCTGTGGCCTTCAGGTTCTTGAACATGTCCAGGTTCTGCTGCCGGTACTCGAAGTACTGGGCCAACAGCCTGAAGGCCTCGAAGTGGTTGAACTTCCTGGCGCGGAGGAATCTGAGGATGAAGGCGTCGTCTGTCCTGAGGAAGCCGATGTCCGGCCGGGTGATGATCATGTCCCGGACCTCCTGGATGTCCTGGTGTAAGGTCTCCGGGTTCTCCTTCAGCTCCACTTTGGCCTTCTCCAGCGTCTCTGGAGAGAGGCCGGCCTGTAAGTGAGTCATCTCTGGCAACAGCTGGTCCTGCCGGGACCAGCAGCTGGGACTGGGAGAGGGTCTAGGAGCGGCTTTTGTTGGGGGCCGTGTGGTGAGAAGCTGCTTCAGATGGAGGCCTGCTGCTCCGGAGACGTAATCCAGCCTGAACTGGCCCAGTGACGCGCCTCTGGCGCCGCGTCCACATATGGGCCGTTCACCTTTACGCACAGACGCTGCTGCGTTCAGGCTCCAGCTCCAACACGTCGGCCGCCTCCTGCCTCCCGCCTCCTGCCTCCTGCAGCCGGCTGCGATCAGCAGCTGGATCCGGGCTTCAGGCGGAGCTGGTCCCGGCGGCCTGAGCGCGGAGCTGACGCACAGCCGCTTCCCTCCATGTCAGATAACCTCCTCCCTGTCTCTCTCTCTCTCCCTGTCTGTCTGTCTGTCTCTCTCTCTGTGGCACAATGACGACGACAGCATCACCGTCTCCCCGGCGTCGCTCGCGGCGGCCAGGCAATGCGGCACGACCCTGCAGCACCTGCTATATCACCATCATCATCATCACCACCATCTTCATCTTCATCATCACCATCATCCGCCTTCAGAGCGGTTCTCCACCCGCCGCCCGCCTGCTGCTGCTGCTGCTGCTGCTGGTTCCCACAGCTCCGTCGACCGAGTCAGACACTGGCCGTCTACAGCCCCGTCTCTCTCCTCATCCTCACCATCATCCTCACCATCATCATCATCATCATCAACAACAATCTGTCTGTGGTGGCAGGTTTGATCCGAGTCCAGCTGCACAGGTGTCCCGCGAGGCTCCGCTGCCTCCGCTCTCTGGCTTATGGAGTGGGAGGGGCGGGGTGAGGGGGAGGTGGGGGGTGGAGGGGGCTGCAAAGTGACTGACAGCAAGAGTCTGCCAGCGGCGAGGGGAGGGGTGAGGGGGGCGAGGGAAGGGAGGGGGTGGGAGGATGAAAAGGCAACAGATATAAAATGCAGGGGGGAGGGGGGTGGAGGATGGAGCAGCCTCAAAGTGATGGAGGGACAAAAGATGGAGGGATGGAGGATGATGGATGCTGAGCGGGGGAGTGGGAGGAGGTGGAAAATAACAGCTGAGGGGGTTTGAGGGATGGAGTCTGAGTCTGGGTGGAGTCAGTGATTGAGGCCTCGGGCGGTCGGAGGCGTGTGAGGTCCTGACGACCACGACGCTGCACCACTGCTCCTACGAGCAGTGAATCATCTCAGTGCCCTGAATGAATGAATGAATGAATGAACGAATGAATGGATTCATTTGTGGTGGGACGTGGTTTGGGACTCATCTGTCTAAGTTCAGTGGACAGATACAGATACAGAAGTGAAAAACTGAAACGTAACCTGCAAACAAAACCTCCAAACTGCTGTTGATTCCCCAGCAGCGTCAGTGTTCTTCTCCGTGCTCTTCATTCATCCATGTGTTTATTACTGCCATGTTGAAACTGGCTTTTTACTTCCTGATTCTCCCAGGAAGTGCAAATGTTTTCAAGTCTCTGAAGAAGGACTTGATGTTGATCACATGTCCAGTGATCTGATGCTGCAGACAAATGTTCTTCCTTTGTTTTCTTCTCCCCCATAAGTGGTTGAACATTATTCTTCAGTCTCTGTGTGAGCTGCACACTGGGCAGCACATAAACAGAGTGGGGGAGGGGGAAGGGTCAAAGCCTGAACGCATGGGGGGGGGGGGGGCAAGAGAGTGACGGGATCCCAGGGGAGGAGGAGAGTAATAATAATAATAATAATAATAATAATAATAATAATAATAATAATAATAATAATAATAATAATAATAATAATAATAATAATAATAATAATAATAATAATAATAATAATAATAATAATAATAATAATAATAATAATAATAATAATAATAATAATAATAATAATAATAATAATAATAATAATAATAATAATAATAATAATAATAATAATAATAATAATAATAATAATAATAATAATAATAATAATAATAATAATAATAATAATAATAATAATAATAATAATAATAATAATAATAATAATAATAATAATAATAATAATAATAATAATAATAATCTATCTATCTATCTATCTATCAAACTGGACCTGCAACCTTCTCTGTTCTGACAGAACAAAACACTGAGGGGCAATGACTCCCTCTGCTGGTCAACACCTGATAACTACAGCTGTTTCTTATGTTTATTTTTTTACAAGACCCATTTATTTGCAATTATTTGAAACTAATTATCACACGGTTGCACCTTAACTGTGATTCCCTTCTGAATTAATTTATAAAAACATGTACATTAAAAGTGACCAGATGTTTTGTTTGACTTATCACTTTCAGTGTCGCGCAGGGGTTGGAGCCAATCGGTGACGAAACCTGGACATGTGACCACAAACTGTCGAACCTTCACCAGGCAGCGTTGGTGTGAGAGCAGCAGGTGGCAGCAGGAACACAGTTAATGAAGCAGCTTCTTAATCACTATGAAAATGAAGAAATCTGTTGTCGTTATGCAAACATTTCCCACTCTCATCAAACAACTATCATGGATTTTTATTTTATCTGGACAAACACACGCGGCAGCAGGAAAAAACTCCTGCTGTCTCCTTTCCAAGCTTGTGGACGGTTTTGTGTCACTTGTTTACAGGACTGATGAAAACAGATGAATTTGGACACTTGAAATGAATTTGGGGAAAATGTGGAGTTTTTATTGTGGAATTCCAACTTTAGAGTGGGATCTGAGGTCGGAGAAGTTTTCATGCCTCCACCTCCACCGAGACCTCCGCTGGGGGTCGAACCACAGGGTCAGTACAGTGCTGATCAGGTGGAATAAAAAGCCTTTAACCCCCATAGTGATCAAAGCCACTGGTCGTCATGCTACACCCCCCCACCCCCACCCCGTCCACTCCACCACCCCTCCTCCTCCCGTACAGACCTCTCAAACCCACTGACCCCGAAACAGGGCAGATGCGGGGGGGAGGTGGGGGCTGGATGGAGGATGGATTAGGAGTTAACAGTCAGATTAACACTCAGTGTTTCCCTCAGAGAATTACTGCTTGTTGCACGTCTCTGCAACAAGCAGAAGACCTGAGGCAAAGGTCAAACTAATATCTCAGAGGTCAACAAAAGTTTGTGTTGGTTTCAAATGTTTGCAGACTGTTGCTCTGGCGCTGAGAACCTGAGGCCTCTAGAGGACAAAGAGACATATTACAGATATGTACATGTGTCACTTCTCCTTCCTGCAATTTCCATCATGAGATGCTTTTTTTTTTTTCAAGCGGCCGCCATCTTTTGTGCCCATTCACAAACTCATCTCCGCCTCAGTCGGAGCTTTGTGTTCTGAGACAATGGCTTTACTCCAGTGGGAAATGTGCAACTCGTGCTGCTGGGGGAAATTTTAATTGGAAGTGGGGACGGAACCGTGCGGCTGGGACGAGACGTCAAAAGCTGGCGTCCTTACAGCTCATTCACGCACACGCACACATCATTAACACACAACTACACACTGTAGCGTCTGGTGTGAGTCTATAAAGAACATTACTGGTTATATATGGTCACTGGTAAAATATCAAAACATCATCTCAGCGTGTAAAATATATGTATGATGTTCAGACATGAAGAGATGTCAGGAATGTCAGGAATGTCAAATCCAAGACAACGATGTTCCACTTTTACTGCAGGACATCGTTTGATGAGGTAAAAAAAAGACGTCAGCATATAGAAAGTGAACTTCTCACTGCCAGTCTGCAGCATCTACAGATTATTTTCATTTTCAATTTGTTGATAAATTATTTTTCTAAATCCAGCGTCTTTGTAAAATAAACACTGTAGTGCAGTTAGTTAAAGTGTTGTCGTAATAAAGAGAGAGAGAGACAGCATCAATCAAATATCCAGAGTTTTCATCATCATTATTATCATTATTATTTTTATTATTGTTATTATTTTTAATTTAATAGCATTTCTTGGCTTTTCTTCTCTTTTCCTCTTCCCTGCTCGTTTGCGAGTGGATGCTGACCCGACTTGGACCAGCCACCATCAGAGGGTGATGTAATGGGCGTGGTGGAGTCTGATTGGCTGTCGAGGAACTGCCTATGGTGGGCTCATACAAGGGAGAGATTTGGGCGACAAGAGGTTTAGAGCAAAGTCCAATCTGAGAGTAGACCCCCACTAGTGTGCCCCCTCCCCACCACACACACACACACACACACACACACACACACACACACACACACACACACATTGCTTGTTGCTGTCTCCATCATGAAGGAGCCCATTCATGCCCACTGACAAATTACTACTGAAGCATGGGACTAAAGAGACCCCCCATCCCCCTGTCTCTGCCCCCCCTCCCCCCTCTATTATACACTGTGTGAGAGAATATCACTGGTGAGAACAGAGCTGTGAAAGAAGCATTATGTTTCTCTGCTTTGAATAACAGCAGCCTGCAGAAATGCACTTTTTTTAAATAATGTCCCATTTATGTTGAATCTTGAGTTTAATCTCAAAATGTGATTGACAGTTTCACTGATGTTAAATATCAACGCACAAAAACACTCGACACTGTGTTCCCAGTAGCCTCACCTGAACATGAAGTGAGTGAGTGGGATTAAAAATGCCTCAGGAAGTTTAATGGCGACTCAGCAACAAATCAGCTCTAATCAGCTTCACTGCAGACGAGGTCTGTTTTACACAGCCGGATTAGTGCAGGAGACGGTGACCTGCGGCCAGAGGTCACTGCTGACTCTGTGTGTGTGAGGCCATGAAGGACTGAAACATGTTGGTCACTTTATCAACAGTGCAAATCCTCCAATAAAAACACACTGGGCCAAACAGAGAGGCGACCATCAGGCTGATCCACCTCCACTCCCTGGACCTGCATGTAAACGACTGGAAAACTGATCCGACTTCTGAACACCGTCGCATTGTACACACTGACGTGCTGTTAGCTTGACACACGTCGTGCAGTCGTATGATGGGACTCACATTAATCCTGCAGACGCACAATAACCCAAACATCATCATGTGGAACGTTTTCTCCCGTTTGCTGCACATACGCACAACAAACACCATCCACCTCAGTAACAGCCGCTAACGGCAAACACAGAGTTCGACTGAAAAGGCTGGGAGCTCTACTGCCGTTGTCGTGGCAATCGAGTCCTCTCCATCGCCATGCTCGCCACCAACTCTGTCTCCACGGTTACGGGAGACACTGAGCAGAGGGAGGCCGGGGTTGGTTGGGAATAATAACGGCAACAAGGGTACATGAGAAGAAAGATTTCAACACACACACACACACACGCACACACACACACACACACAGAGTGGAGTGGGTGGAGGAGGAGGAGGAGGAGGGAGGCGAATGCTTGAGATGGTGGCTGAGAAACGGGAGCAGTTTCTGGAAAGTTTGGACAAGAGAAGAATAAGATCGGAGGGGGTGGGGGGTGAAATTGAAGCGAGGGGTCAGATGAGGTCAGTGGCTGTTCTTCGCCTGCAGAGACAAACGAGTCTAAGTCTCACTGTGGCTCGTTATGTTTTCAGATCTTACAGCGCTCAATCGAACGTTTCTATGTTTATAACCTGTAAACACATGACAAAACACGCTGGTTTGAGCCTGTCTTTCCACAACGGGTCTTTATATAGTAGAAAAATAAACAGTCAATTAAAAAACAACCCTCTGTGACATGTCACATGATCACGTGCTACAATAGTTCATCTCTGTGTTTCACCCAAATCAATTTAATTTGCAACAAAATAACTGAGGCAACTTGTTTTCCAACTCATATTACACACATCTCAAACTTACAGCTAACGCAGGTCGACATCACCCCAAATAATCAATACTCATCAATCTGACTGATAATCAGCTTCTTTTTTTTTATTGTTTAAAAATACTATGTTGACCTCTCGCTCACTGTCCTGGGCCCTGTTTCAGAAAGGAGGGTTAACAAACTCTGAGTTCAAATCTAAACTCTGGGTTGACCAACTCAGAGTTTTGGGTTTCAGAACAGGGGATAAGAGTTAGTTCAATCAACTCGGAGTTGATTTGACTCTGAGTTAAGCTCGCGCACGCGGAGGTAGAAAGCCCTCATGAATGGAACAAAGATAACGTGATTCACCATGGCAACACGTGAAAACAAACCCCGCACGTCCTACTTCTTCCGGGTGGAGTTGGACGTTCTTATGCACTGCTACACCGAATACGAACACATATTCAAAAAAAAAAAGAGCAGCACAGTGGCTGCTGCAAAAGATTGTGAGGTGGTATGGCAGAAGATTGAATTAATTAAAAAATATATCTGATACGTTTCAATTCTAATCACTCACTGTCCTGGGCCCTGTTTCAGAAAGGAGGGTTAACAAACTCTGAGTTCAAATCTAAACTCTGGGTTGACCAACTCAGAGTTTTGGGTTTCAGAACAGGTGATAAGAGTTAGGTCAATCAACTCGGAGTTGCTTTGACTCTGAGTTAAGCTCGCGCACGCGGAGATAAAAAGCCCTCATGAATGGAACAAAGATAACATGATTCACCATGGCAACACGTGAAAACAAACCCTGCACGTCCTATTTCTTCCGGGTGGAGTTGGACGTTCTTATGCACTGCTACACCGAATACAAACACATATTCAAAAAAAAAAGAGCAGCACAGTCGCTGCTGTAAAAGATTGTGAGGTGGTATGGCAGAAGATTGAATTAATTAAAAAATATATCTGATACGTTTCAATTCTAATCAATGTTTGTGCCTCAGTTTGTGCTGCCATTTGCAGAAATACAGAGAATGTGCTGATGTGAGGGCTGAGGATGTTGCTGAGATAAATGATTGACGGTGCTGGAAACGGTAGCGTTCATATAAATATTCATGTGGAAATGATAAACGTCTAATCGGGGTCTGATGATTTTCTCCAGACGGAGATTCCTGTGGAGTATTTGTGCTTCGATATCAGTCAGGTCTTCCAAAAGGACCCGTCATGTCTGCCACGCCTTTCTGTCCACACACAGGCTCAGACAAAGAGGACAAACTCAGGGTTAGTTGGAGAAAACCTGCCAGCGAGCAGGTTAGGTTTTCAGAGTATGTTGCCATGGTAACTGACTCAGAGTCGAGCTCAACCGGCTTCGTGAAACCGAAAACCCAGAGTTTCCTCTGACTCTGAGTCAACTAACTCAGAGTTTTCACTCAACCTGCTTCCTGAAACAGGGCCCAGGTCTTTTAACGCAGGAGAGGCGTGTGTGAGCGGAGACCAACGGTCTCTATACTCATATTATTCCCTGTCCATCACCAGCCCAGAGGAACGTGTGGTTTTTGTTCATTTCCCAGCTTCTCCCTGAGAGATTAACTTTTGGGAGCAGCAGAAATAGTGTGTAACAAAATATATCATTTTATATTTATATGTGACAAAAACCTGGAGAAATCCTGAGATGTATTCTTCCTATGGAAGAGTTACGGAGGTAAAGTCATGATTTTTAAAAATCTATTTAAAATAAATCATTAACAAAAAGAAAGAAACTCAATGAAACAAATCTTCATCTTCTTCCTCCACCTTCACGCCACCCGTCTCCCTTGGCGACACATTTGGAGTAGGACTGCTGGTCCAGGTAGAGCACAGCACACACCTGACTGACCTTACAGTCTCCTTCACACACGATGCTGCTGCTGTAGTTCACCATGTAGTTTCTGAAGTACACGTCGAAGGCCTCGGTGTGCAGCAGCCTGAAGCTCAGGCCCAGCTGAAGCAGGCTTTGTGGCTGCAGGTCAGTCAGTCCAAAAGCTTTTGTCATGATATATTCAAGCCGCCAGTCGGATCTTTGTTTCTCGTTGGCTTCCGTCAGATTCAAATAGTACTGCCAGATATCCTTCACAGCAGACAAAGGCAGCGGGGTTGGGGGGTGAGGAGGGGGGGTTTGGGGGAGAGAGAGGACGGGAAGAAAAACGTCTTTGAGCCATTTGAACGGCAGAAACTGTTTTTTGTTTTCTGACTGACAGCGTGGTTAATCATAAAGAGCGAAACTCCGTTCTTTGTCGAGTGCAGGACGTAAACCTCGTCTCTCCTGCGTCGTTTTCAAACTCTTTTGTCTCTTAAACACATTTACAGGTTTGCTGGTTTAGTTACAGAGTGAGAAACCTCCTGAGATCAGGCCGGTTCCTGCGTCTCTCAATACGACTCCTGACGAATTTCAGTCCTTCAGATTGTGGTTTGACGGAGGTGATGATAACATCTGCTTTCTGGTTTTTGACTGAAGTATAAAAGTGTTCAGTTATTGAGCTTTTTGTCTGTTTTTGTCTAAATCGTTTGAGCCGTCCAGCTGACAGCATGTTCATGTCAATGGTTTTGGAATAAAATGTATATTTTAGAGTCCACATATTTTTTTACCTTGTAGACATCTAATGTTTGCAGCATTATCTCACCTAACCCCAGAAACTAAGATATGATGTGGTTGTGTAGCACCGGGCATCTTACCAGCACAGTGTAGTCTTTCATGTTGTACAAGTACATGCGGAAAGCTGGGTTGTTCGAGTACGGCTCCAGGATGTGTCTGATCGGCGTCACAGCCGGTGACACGAAAAGAGAGTTCAGGGGTTTACCTGCGGAGCCAAAACGCAAGAACGACATCATTCACCGGACAAACCTGTGACACACGTCAGGTCGCACTTCCTCATTTTAATCATTCCAAAGGAACTGCAGTCGCAGTGTAAAACCACAGCACAATCATGGCTAATCTCATATCTGCATGAAAACCCAGTCTTCATACGATAATCACTGTTGTCAAGTTCATAAATGATCCCAGAGGCTTTTCTTCAACTCATGCAGCTCAACAAACAACAACATTAACAGCAAAACAAACCTTTTCTGCAGAGCATAGTATTTAAATATACATTTATACGTCTAATAACAATTATAAACCACTACAATCTCCTCATTCTCCTCATTACAAGCAAAGGTGGGTTAAAAAACAAAACAAATTGTTTTTTTTATATTAAGAATCACCTCTGACCTGTCTGGTCTAACAGCACCATGATGCTGTCACGGTGGGTGTGGCCATAGAAATGACCGGCGATCACATGACTGTGCTTCCTGAAGATGGAGACCAGCCTCTCGTTGTGCCTCTCTCTCACAGCGGTAACGTTTCTGGCAAAGGGCAGGTACCCGACTGGAACGTGGGCTATGACGTAAACCTGCAGCAGGAAGACAGCTGCAGGTTTAGAGGAAGTGACGGCGTCACGATCACATGACTATGTTTGTACACAGGCGGTTTTTAACATGAGTTCTGATAAGTCAGCTGACAGCTACAGACCTTCTCCAGGCTCTCAGCAGCTTTCTCCAACGTCTTCTCCAGCCACTCAAACTGTCCGGCCGGGTCCGTCATGTTACACGTGACTTTATTAGGCCCATAGTAAAGAATAGTGTTGAGGCTGACGACACGTAAACCAGGCTTTGCCAGCTGAGAGTAGAAACCACCTGCGGAAACAGAGCATTAAATAAGGCCCATAACCTATACTGTATGGTAGTTTATGGTAAACTGGATCGATTGAGGCTGAGACTGGGATCTCGTTTCAGACATTCAGACCTTGTGAGAGTGTGAGCAGAGCGTCCGTCTGCAGCCAGGGCTTCCACAGCTCAGCAGCAGCTTTGTAGATGTCATTAGTGAACGTCGGCATCTGGTCCTACAAGAAACCATGTCGGCATTTAGCCTGAGCACATTGCATGTGAGCAAAACTCACATGCAATGAGGGGTTTAGTCAAATAAACTCCTACAGCATAATTATTGCAAACAATCATCTTAGTATTTTATCACCCCACGTTTATTTTCCCCTGAGCTGTGTTTGGGATGCTGCTCGTCGCCTGGTTACCTGTGGCCAGTAGTCGTGGTTCCCCAGGGCAGGGTAGACTGTCAGGTTGGGGAAGTGCTGTCTGATGGTGTGGGTCATATTACTGATCACCTGGATCACTGTGCCTGGGGAGAGCTCACCTACAGGCACGTGAGGCGGACTGTCACTGTCAGAGAGAGAGGGAGGAATAGATCCAGTATCGTTAGACAAGTTTTAAATCCTCCGTTGTCACATGACAGCACCACATCATGCAGACATCTTGCCAAACGCACTTGGCTCAGCAGATTTTATTCCTCAACTGTACAACACTGTAGAAATAGGGAGAATTCCAAAGTACAGTGGAATTTCCATTCAAGCCATGAGGTGACATCCTGAGACAAAGACTCAGATAATGCACAGCAATCGCGTGGAGTTTTTTTCCATTGGAAAGGGGACGATGTCTTCTCGTCTTACAAGGCTTTATTCACTTTAAACACTTATATATGTCGATATTCTCTTATTATGGACTCCTGATGAATAAACTCACAGGGCTCTCAACCAGAAAACCGCATGATACTGCTCAGAGAGGTTGTGGGTTTTCATATTCAGCAGGGAACAAACAAAAGAGGAGGAAGTGACACTTCTGCTTCCCGACACACACTGTTCGGCGCTTTGAAACGGGAACCACCATGTCCATCGAAACCCTCAAGAACATGATCACAGCACACCAATTTACAGACAGAAAATAAAACACATTTTTAAATCATTAAGTTAATTAGTTAGTTAGATTTGTTTCATTCTTTTTCCTTTGATGAAACATTTACGTGTCAGACCCATCTGTCCTGTATCAGCGCACTGACCCGGTCCATATGATGAAGTCCTGCGGCTGTGTGAGTGGCGCCATGTGAGTGAAGGCCGACTGGATGAGCTGGTATGGGGAGTCGCACAGGAAGTCTCCGAAGAGGCCGGCGTCTGCGGCCGCGGCTCCTTTGGACGAGGAACAAACCTTGGTGGGATCCGGGGACAGGTGGTAGGTGGGGTCCAGGTGGAGATCAGTGATGTGCCAGAACCTGCCTGCTAAAGAGGTGGGACGGAGACAACAAAAAAATACACATATAACACTGAATTATTTTACAACTGAATTATTTTCAAATGTATTAGGACTTGAATTATTTATATTCTAGTGCTGATATATTCACCTTGTTGTTTTTTTTTGATTTATTGATTTAATATAGGTAATAATAATCAACATTTTTATTCCATGTTCCATCTTGAATCTTTAATGTACTGTGTCTTATTTTATTCTAAACAAAGTCACAATTCGATTTGAAATCAAAACACGAAACATAAACCTGTGTAAATCATCAGTAGCCACATTTACTGCAGTCTGAATGTAACCTGCTGTAAAAGAGTGCTGTCCGGTCAAGACTCCGTTTGAAAAGCTGTTAATTCACAGGCTTTTCAATCAATCAAGTTTTATTTGTATAGCCCATATTCACAAATTGCAATTTGTTCAACATTTGTTAACAAAATGTACATCGTAAATTTTAAAAATAACAATTAAAACACATCTACTGTGACTTAATGTAAATTCGGCCAACATAACATCCAGTCCCACCTGTGCCCGGCAGATGGACGCTTCCGGTCGGCGCAGCCGCAAGTGGAGCCGCGCTGCTCAACAACAACAACAACAGCTGCGAAACACACAAAACCTGCGCCATGTCCGCCGACTTCAAACCACTGACACCTGCACTAACTACACAAACGACACACACCTGCGCTGACCACACAAACTACGCACACCTGCGCTGAACCAGCCAGGTCAGTCTTCCGGGTAACAACCAGGAAGTAAACTGGCCGACTGGTCACGTGACTGCCTGTGTTTTGGCGCTGAGGGGGAGGAGCCTGTGGAGAAGAAAACTGGGATCTTCACAAACTTCACACAGAAAAAACTGATTTTATGGGTCAGGATACGTAATTATACATACAACTATTCAAAACTATTCCACTATATATATATATATATATATATATATATATGTGTGTGTGTGTGTGTGTGTATATACATATACCTCTGAGTGTGGGTCTTTTGAGGCCTTGTTTACGTGAAGGGATAATTTGTCAGTCATGTTGATGCAGTTGTCGTGGAAACTCCTCTCATTTTGCATCATTTTGCATAATGTTATGCAGCCGGGGAGAGAAATGCTGTTGGACTGACTCCCCTGATTCTTCACAATGATCTCAAACATGCAAAATCTGTCACATTTAAATGACCATGTATTAATTTACTGCGCATCAAGTGCGCAGTAAATGAATACAACGTTACTTTATGACCGAATACAAACAAAGTCAGTGTCTGAGGGTTAAATCAAGTTTTTCTACTCACTTATAAATACTGACATTATCAATAACTCACAGAAAAGACAGATGTGTACTATATTTTTTTATTCATGTCTCACACAGGTTTGCAACAGTGACCCATTCATCACTAAAGAATTGTATTCATATAAAAAAAAATCTTACAAAATGTGCAGCCTGTGAGTTGTGAACATGTGGAGGAAGACGAAGTGCAAAGAGGAGCATACAGTGTCAGTCAGTCAATAACAACAAGGACGTCAACACTTCTTGGCTGGTTGGGGACGCCGTCGGTCTGAGCACTCACGCCTTCTCGTAGGTACGGACTGCATGGATGTCTTCAAAGGTCAAGTTCTGCAGGGGACAGAGGACAGTTACCATGACAGGGAGCTAAAAGACACCCGGGGTGTGGCTCGTCAGGCAGCGTCTGATTGGTCATTTACTTGTCCAAGACATAAAAGGCAATTTGACTATAAACAGGCATATTCACCCCCCCCCCCCTGACAAAAACAAAAGGGAGATAATACACTCTCTCTTGCAAATATTCTAAAAAAGTATCATTCCAGAGTAATCATCTCATCCCTGATCCTGATGGTACGTTACATTTGGTACATTGTCTCCAGTTTATATTATTATCTGTTGTTTAACGCTGTGGATGAGCTGAGTGTTTAAAAAAAACGTTCCTGGATGTTATGTCCCAGTGATGCGCAACAAAATTTGCAAATGTTTATTTTGCTTTCACTCTTTCTGAAGCCAGCTGTCGTTTGTAGCCATGGAAACAGTCTAACTGACCTTATAACCCCTTGTTATTAACTATATGGGTGTTGGCTTGTGTCGTACCATGACCATCTTGCCGTCCTTGACTTCTCTGACAAACTTGGTCTCTTTGCCGTCCCACTTCTGGACATGGACCAGCTTGTCTCCCTCCAGAGTCACAGTGGACTGAAAGAAAGAGACAAACATTGGGAGGTGGACATTTTTGCACATGAAGACGCTGCCATTAAGACGTCGTTGAGCTTGTCACTGTCCCTGAAGTGGACACTGATTAAAACTAGCGGTTGTTTACTTTGCAGTTCCTGTCGTCGGCGGTGGTCTCGTCAAACTCCTCTCCCAGCTTGAAGGAGATCTCGGTGTTTTTGAACGTGCTCTGCGTGCGGATCGTGACCTTGTCGCCCTCCTGGCTGATGATGACCGTCGGCTTGGTCACATTTCCAACCTGCCGGGTGGCAAAGCCCACGCCTGCGCGGGAACAGGCCGAGATATGGTTACTTCACCATAATGTGTTATTTCTAATGATTATAATCTGCTACAGTAATGTTTTTAAGATGCGATTACTCACCAAGCGCTTTCATATAGTCATCAAAGTTCTCACTGTCGGTCAGTTTCCAAGTGGCACAGAAGGTGTCGACCATGGTGAAGGTTTTCAGAGAGGCAGAGTAATCTCCAGAGTTCACTGTGGCGTTTGCAAGTTTCCCCCCACTCGTTATTACCCGGCTTCTTATTATTATGAATGCAGGTGGGTGGCAACAAGCATCTCATTGGTTCAGGAGATCTTTGCGCTGAGTTTTGATTGGGTGTCAGAACTGGGTCACGGTCTTATTGATGCTTTGAGAAAAAGATGGTCAGGGGAGGGGTCGGGCGGGGGTCAAAATTAGCCATTTGTATGCCTAATGATGTAATTACTCTCACGCACAGGTTTCAGTGAGGTGCAGTGTGCTTTCTATATCTGAGCTTCAGGAAGAAAAGGCACATTCATGTCATATTTTTTTTATCAAAAATAAAAATTTTAAAATATTTAAGTTAAATTAATTTCACGTCTTAATCCCCTGTTGGCCCCGTGGGAGAGAGCGATGCCTCTGGTGTCTGGAATGTGCTCTGGAAGGGGAATGTGCTCTGAAGCAGAATCAGTTTGTTTGACAGCCCTTTGTCCTTAACTGCATTAACAGACCCCCTCCAACTACAGTTTAGTCATGCTCAACACACACAGTAATTACTGTTACTCTGTATATATATATATGTGTGTGTGTGAGCGTGTGTGTGTACAACAGAGAGTAAATGGGTGTAAATTTCTTGCACTCGTTTCTATTAGTGCAATATCTTTTTTAAAATTTCTACAAAGGACACGTTTGTTATTAAGAACCGTGGCCTCTAATACACACGTGAGGACTGACAACCAATGATATCTGTAGATTTAGAGATTCCTCCCTTTTAGCCACATTATTATAGTATTATAGGAAAAAAAAACAGTCAGACAATAAATTAAAGTGAGCCACTCATTAATACAAATGTTCACTTTGAATATTCTTTCTGCAGTAAAACAATGTGACACTTTGATTTGCAGGGTTTGATCAGAGAGTGATTTGGGGGACTGTGAAAGTTTGGGGGTCTGCTTATGTTCGTAGTCTCCATACCGTGAAGGAGCTCTAATGCCATCTTGTGGTGAGAAATGGAAGTGTTGACATTGTGTTTGCTGAAGGGTGAAAACTGGAAACAAAAACTGTGTTATTTCACAGTGAGTAACAACTCTCATGGATAAATTTTAAAAAACAACAACGCATGCTTTATTTACAAAATGCAAACTTTCCATTTCTTTCCACAATGATACAAAAATATATCCATTGATGTTGTTTGTAGAACAGCAGGGAGTCCCTTATGTACAGGTACCAAAAATCAATTACATCAAATGTCAACTAATTTTTTGCAGCAACTGGTTATTGTCAAGTGTTAATAATTAAATGTATAAATACATTTGTCCTTTTAATGGATTCACATCCATAAAGACAAAAGTGATAAAAGCACTTCAACAAGTAAAACCTTTAAACAAGGATTATTTTGAAAGAGCCAACAAGTGTGTGACATGATGGATAAGACTACATTTTTGAATGAGCAACTTTTGTTCAAACTAATAATATTCATTATTTTTTTACAACAAACGTTTTTAATTTTAAGAACTTTTTTCAATGATTTGAATTCACATTTTTTAAAACATCTTAAGTTAACTTCCTATACTCTACCATGTTCCCTGAGCTGCTCCGTTAGCACCACAGCAGCTGTTCTGATGAGCTGATCAGAGGTCAGAGCCAAAGGCGGAAACGAGCGAGGAGAGGAAGATGGTCGGACGAATGATGCCAATTAGGCAGGCAGTTGACTTCTTCTAACTCGGGCTGGCCGACCAGCGACAACCTGCTGAGCAGCTGAAGGCCTCTGCTGCTGGGAACTGAAGAAGGAGCAGGGAGACAGAGAGAGGTGAAGTGGGAATAAAAAGGAGAACAAAACAATAGTTGCCAGTCTGTGTTTCACTGCTTTGACGTACGCACTTGTGTTTCCAGAAAACTTAAATATTTTAATACAATTTTTAGAAAAAGACTGTTCAAGGGAAAGTAAGAAAATAAAATCTCAATATCTTCATGACACCAGTTTCTGACAGTACAACTGTGTGTGTGCGTGCCTGTGTGTGTGTGTATGTACCAGGAGTAAACAGAATGTAATCAACAGTTATGGCGGTGCGGGAGTGACAGGTTGTGATCTCAGGTCTCCCATCAGGCATCAGGTGATGCCGATACGATGACTGCAGCTTCAAACTGTGCTCGATCCTCTCTCTAAAGAAACACACACACACACACAGAGAGAGAGAGACAGAGAGAGAGAGAGACATTCATTTAGCATCTCTGAATGTTGAATATTGTGATTTTTTTCTGAAGTAGATCATCTGAGACCTGTTATAAACAGCAGCTTTAGTGGTGAGATCTTCTACAGTCAGTTTCGAGATGGCTCCTTCCACAGCTGTGACACGATAAACAAGAAATGACATGAAACGTACTCTGACTATGAAATTTAATTTGACAAAATCAAATCCCAGCAAATGAAACCAAAGTGCAGTGCAGAGTGCAGGAACCTGAGGGACTCCTGGAGGAGGTCTCAGCAGGCGGTCTGTCCTCATACTGACACTGCTGGTTGATTCCCAGACTGTGAGACCAGATAGGACACGAGAGGAGACGCTGACCTCTGGGAATGTTCTCCTGACCAGACACCTGCACGCACACACACACACACACACACACACGAGTATTAAAAGATTATAAATGAACACTCCGGTTGTTCTGTCTATAAAATATATTAAATATTTAAAGCATTAATAATTTGTCAGAATATCTTTTAAGCTCCATTGGAGTCTGTGTGTGTGTGAGTCACACCATGCTGATATGTAGTCCTCTGTAGTCCAGTTGTCCTGTGGTCAGGAAGCTGTAGAGCGGACTCCAGGGTGTGGAGTTAAAATCTCCACAAAGCAGAACTGGGTTTTTTGACCCATCTGGACGGAGGGATAACCGGCTGATCTCGGCCAATAGGATGGCGAGCTGAGCCAGCTTGATGTCACCGCGGCGGGGGTTGTAGAGGAGATGAGTGTTGGCGACACAGATGACAGAAGAGGGATCAGACTCACCAATGGCGCTGTTGGGACGCAACAGTACAACCATTCCGATGTTGTCCCGGTCGAGGAGCGCATCACCGGGGCGGAAAAACTCGACGGGATTGGATGATATAAGGGAGAGGCGGGAGGATTTGAAGATGATGGCACAACCGTCTGGTTTCCTTCCAGTTCGCTTCTTATACTCACACTGGTAACCTGGTACACAGACAGTGAATCATGAATAAGCAGGAGAAAAATATCACAAACTTATGAGAAGGCACACTGAGAGGAAGGGATACAAAAAAAGCACCTTCATCATTTAAACATTTTAGTATTAATCATGTTCATGTATAGATTAGAAAGTTTAACCAATGTTTTATTTTCATAAGAATTTGTAGTAACGCCATCTCATACACACACACACACGTACCTAGTGTCTGCAGTGCAGGTTTAATCTGGTTTTCATAGTGGTCCTCCTGGACCTCCTGCAGACACAAAATCTAAAGAAATTAAAAAAAAAAAAAAACAAATCTTAGTTTCCATCAAATTTAAGATGTTGATCATTCATGCTTCATTTATAAGAAGATGTGACCTAATGTATGTGGACACTCTTGTTTTTCTGTTTTTTTTGGCTCCACTCACTTTAAAGAAAAGATTTGTTAACATTACAGCCTAAATGATAATTAAGATAACAGTCTTCTTCCATTATTGTGGCATCTTCACTTAATCAATCAATCAATCAATTTTTATTTATAAAGCGCATTTCATACACAAAACAAACAAACCAAAACAGTATCAAATACACATATTCCTACATTCATGCTCACACATGAGCACACACACACACACACACGCACACGCACACACACACACACACACACAAATCTTATCAAATGCAGTTGAGAAGAGGAAAGTTCTTAACAGGGATCATTAAAGTTTGATCTGATCGACTCACATCAGCATCATGCTGCTGGATTTCTGCCAGCAGGTTGGGCAGCCGATGCTCCCAGGCCAAGGCAGCGGGGTCACACTGTTTGTACAGGTAAGCGTTGTCCTGCAGCAGCTCCTGAGACAGGATGTTGTAGGACATCACTGAGAAGTCAAAAGCTGTTCTGACCCCTGGTGGCTCTGGGTCAACACTGCAGGAGGGAGACGTCTCCCAGTGTCTCTGAAGGGCTGGGACGAAGAAGGTGATAATTATGAGGAAGGAAATGATGACGCAACTTGTTTATGTTTATCTGGTCATAGTCACACATGAAAATGGTAACTAAACTGAATGTGACGTCCATGAATGCACCAATGAGAGAATCTTTAACAACAAAGAGTTACTCACTCACTTATTAACTGATGGAAACTGACAAATTTTTTTTTTTTTTTTAAATGGCATCACAAATTATACAAAACCTCACTGAGTGGGTAAACTTACGTTTCACTGGTGCAGCCTTGTCCTGTTTTCTGGCAGGTGGGGAGCATTCAGGTGGAGGAGGTTGTCTGTTGACGCCAGCTACCTGCCACTGGTTTGCGGGGTGAGAGGTGCTACAGGGTCGGGAATGAGGCTCTGTCCTCCGACCTCTTCCATAACCTATGTCCCTTCGCTGATCCTCTGGTGCTTCTGTCTTCCCATGATGCCATCCCTGCCCCTCTGAACCCCTCTCTTTGAACCAGGGGTTAGGTTTAGGTTTGTGCACTGGAACTCGACCCTGTTCTGGTTTAGATTCAGGGGTCTGAGCTGAACTGGACTTTGCAGGTTGTGATTCTTTATGTCTGTCGCTCCTGTGGTTGCGTCTCCAATGATTTAGGTTTTCATCTCGCCTGCCGCCATCTCTTCGCTGACCGTCTTTATTCCCAGTTTTAGTCTTTTCAGCCTTGTTTTCCTGACTGATCCGGTTCCCAGCTTCATTCTTTCTTCTGTCCCAACCTCCATCTCTATAGTGATGGTTTGGTCGAGGGCGGCTGTCAGCTCTTGGATCCAGGTGATGATGCTCCCTCTTTGAGCTTCCATCCTTAAACTTGCTTCCTGCTGCTAATCCTCCATGTCCTCCTCTTTCATCATTGCTCCTCCTCTCCTCTTCACTCTTCCTCCTTTTGAAAGGAGGCTCTCGATTTCTGTCGGGCCGCTCCATCAGAAGGCCGGCAGAGGCGTAAAATGAACGCCAGCTACTGATGTTACTGTGGTTGATGTTATGTGGGTGTACTGTCCTGTCGGTGAAAACCTGGTGTCCTGTTGGGTGGGGAAGTTGCGGAGGCCAGGGGGGTAATCCCCGCACTAACCACCATGGATGTAGAGTGGGGGAAGAACTGCTGCTTCTAAAGCTGAATCTAAAGGGCGTGGGACAGACACGGGGAAGACAGGAGGAACCCAAGGAGCTCAGCTGGTGTAGAAACATGGGGTGGCTGGGAAGAAAAGGGTGATATTATATTTTACTGTATAAAGGTATTATACTATATTAAAAGTGTCACATTGGGAAATTACAGCTTTTATTTATTATAAGAAACTGCTCCTGTTTTACCTTTTTATAATTTATACTAAAATCTGTATTATCTAAACAGAATAATTAACGTGTATATGACCATCTTAAGGACTGAAACAGTTTTTTTTAAAAATGCCTTTCACTGTGTGTGAATCTTCGACCTTTAAAAATGTCTTTAGTCCCAGTTACTGTTAGTGATACTCACATTTCCTGTTGTTTTGTTTTATTCTGATAAATTAGCTCATCTTCACTTACTTGTATTCGGAAGTGGAACACACATCGTTTAGGTTTAGACGTGTTCGCATATTGATAAACTGTTATGGACGAACATTTTATTCAGATTTTGTCCGGCACGTAGCAAAACAAACAGCGTATACCGAGTCTTTCACATATGACGTAAACACTTTGCGCCGGGAAGACATGTGCTGCCTTCAAGCACCTCTGCTAAGCTCGCATTTCCCATACGCACAAGTGCAAATGCATATAAAACAGGTCTACAACAGATGATCGATTTTATTTGTTTTACCCCTGTGTACTTGCTGGTAACAATAAAAGTATTTTTTCTCACTGTGACAAATAAAACGTGTCCTTTGACGAATATAGTTGACAGTGCTAAAAACGCCAACATTTTCTATTAGCGCGAATATGCGCTCTGACGTCATCGCTTTCAGCTGGGAGTTGTAGTCTTTTTTAAAATCCCGTTATGTTGTTACTAAAGTGATTCAAACGATAAAGCGGACTACAGTCGTTTCGGTGCGGCTGAAATAGTGTCCCGACTGGAAACATAGCTCACCGCTACATTTGTGCAATTTCTGTAATCGCGCGCTTTAAGATGCGTGTTTTTTACGTCTCGATCGTGGCTCTTTGCGTGAATGTCAGGAAAATGACTCAGTTCGTCTACGACTGCGAATTCATACGTTTATGTTTATTTTTTTAATGTCCAAAGAGGCTGAAAATGGCGAAATGAAGAGGTCATTGTACTTACGTAAACGTCGAGTCTCGTTGGTAGAAACAGAAACAGCGTCGTCGTTAAAAAAAGCCCCGATGTGATGAAATGTCAGTTTGTGGTGTCATGTCAGTGTGTCGATTAAACACAACACAAACAACACAAAGTGTCTTGAACGCGTCAATGAGCGACGGCGTTTAAGAGGTGCAGGAACCTGAGAGGAGCCTGAACGCACCGTGTGTGTGTGTGTGTGTGTGTGTGTGTACACAAACCCTCCCTCTCTTCACTGTGTGTTCATGTTTGTGGTTGATCGACTAGAGGAAACCAGAATAATCCTGTTTTATTGTTATTATATATAATATATGAGCACAAGCATTAATCAGCTGTAATACAAGTGACAACATGAGCAGTAGTAGGTGTAGTGTTAGTGGAAGGACTAGTAGTTATTATCAGTAGTACTAACATAAATTTGACCTATGATAGGATAAGTAAAAGTACAAAGATTAAAATAATATTTTAAATGCGAGGTTTTACCTGTAGAGTAACAACAGTTAACAAATGTTATTATAGCAGTACTATTAAAAGTGTGAGTGAATGAAATCGAAAGATCCATTACAAAAACTTTATTTAGGATTCAAACTGGATATCAAAGATGTTCAAACACACAGGATGCAATCTGGAGAGTTGTGTTTTAGCAATTCTCATGATCACGTGAGCTTTTAAATCACTGTTACTGATTCTGAACGAGCCTCAACACAAAGTTTAGGAGGATAATTAATAAATAAATAAATGGTCAGTGTCATCATCGGTAAAAAGCTTTTCTCCCAATAAACAATAAACTTACATGCACAGCCGCTGGTCACTCTCAGCGTGTAACAGGAAGCAGATGCATCATCGACGCAACAGAAAACACCGCAGACGGTCAGAGATGGTCATGCTGTTTTCTTTGTTACAATACAAACTCTCATCGCGTCTCATTGTGTTTTCTCAGGTCCACACAACGTTCTTCCATGCTCTCGTCATCCATCCCTCTTCAACATGCACCATCCTCCCCCTTCTGCTGCAAACACAATTCAAAGAAGCTGCTGAAAGCAAGAACGTGTGCGGAGAAATGTTCATGCCTCGCCATCATCGTCATCATCATCGTCATCATCAACATCATCATCATCGTCAGCATCATCATCATCACCATCATCATCATCATCAACATCATCAACATCATCATCGTCATCATCATCATCATCATCATCATCAGCATCATCGTCGTCATGTCTCCCATCAGAACAGATAACAAGAATTAAATGTAAATAAATATATTTACTAAACTAAAATTGTGATATTACAGAGCATAAAGGTGCAACAGATTGTTTGTGCTTAATATCGGAACATATTTAACTAAAACCTTTCAATTGTGCTTCATTTTCATTCCAAAATTCCCCAAACGGCCTAAAACAACAGATCGTTTCAATGCAACAGTTTCATTCTCTTTATTTACATTTTCTTCTCAAGCGACGACTCAAATCTTCCGCCGGTCATGGTTTTAAGGTGCACGTGGTTCGACCCTACACCAGACCTCTGAAATCTGAGGACACGGACAACTCCATGTCCAGAGTCTGTCCTGAAGCTTATCGTCCTTCACAAATGTTTCCATCTCCGTCGTGCGTTCGACACTGCAGCTCCTGGACAGGAAGTGCTCCTGCGCCTTCGCCCTGTCTGAGCAGCCGTCTCTGCTCAGGCGCTTTGAGGTCGAGAATCTGTGTCAGGGCAGGTGAAAGGTCAAAAGGTGAGGACACGGGGGGGGTGGATGGGGTCAGGAGAAGGGCACCTCCCATCTTTGTGTGTATGCACTCAGTTCACAGGGGCTGATGACCAGCATCCGCGAGGAGTCCATCCCGTCCAGAGCCATCTCCGAGTCCAGACAGAACCGAGAGACGAGGTGCTCCAAGTGAGTCCCCGACTTCTGCCACCGCTGCAGAGGACATGGAACAGAGGAGTGAAACCACGCAGCAGGTGAAACGTTTACACGTGACACTCAAACTGTGCCCTGGTTCATTACAACGTACACAAACAAAACGCACAAAAAGACTCACAAACCACACGCGCTCGCACTCGTCAGGTTCTCCAGACACAGCGACAGCTGCGGCCGTAAACACCAACCTGTGTTCAGCCCAGCCCTCGTTTATCAGCCTTGTTAAACCTATTGATTAATGTGATAATGACACGTTTTAACGAGCGGGCAGATTGATGCAGCTCTCTAATGGGCTACGTGTGATTGCTGCCGGTCACAGCTAGGTGGAGCAGTTCTCAATTGCATGACTTTTTGCTTTGATCTGTGTGTGTGTGTGTGTGTGATACTTGTGCATGATTCATAGCTGGAAAACAAAGTGTCAGATATGATCAGACAGGAAAAGAGGCTTTTATCAGGCTGTGGGTGTGAAACAGCGTCGCACACTGACAGAAGAGAAGAGAGAGAGAGAGAGAGTGTGTGTGTAATTTGTGTGTGTAATTTGTGTGATATCTGTACGAGCGTCTTTGTGTAACTGTGTTTGCGTCTTGGTGTTATTGTGTTTGTGTGTTTGCTGAGCCTGTGAAGCGTAGCGCTGTCATGTAGGCCTGTCTCCATCTCTTAAGACCTTGTAACAGCGTAAACACACACACACACACACACATACATAGACAGAGAAGTGCATTGTGGGTCTGCGCTCGCATTGTCAAGATGACAGGCTCATCGCGCTGTGGCGATGGACTGCAGAGATTTTTAATTGGAAAAAAAAAAGAAGAAGCAGGGATCATTAAAAGCAAATCAATTAGCATTCACCTCGTTAGCGACTGCTACATCCTCTGCCTCTGTCTTTACATTGACATCATATTTACATACGTCCAAGTTCTGGACCAGTTCAGCCTCTGTCCAGTGGGAGGTGGGGTGTCGGTGGTGGTGGACAGGAGCATTTCCCACAATGCACTGGGGTCAGACATAGAGATCAGAGAAAAGCAAACACTTCTGCCTCACTCTCTCTCCCAGTCTCAGTGTCTCTCGACCAGTGTCTCTCTCTGGCCTGTATCTCCAGTGAATCTCTTCTGATTACTTATCATCACTATGCTTCATGCCTTCTGACACACACACACACACGCACACACACACGCACACACACGCACGCACACACACACACCACCATGTAATCGTACTGTGTCGGTGTGTGTGTTTCACTTACATGACAACGATGCAATGCTCAGCTAAAACGCACACACACAAATCCATACACATACATACACACTATGGAGTTTGTGTAGACAGTTGTGCGTTTGTGTGCTTTGTTAGTCACTTCATTTAACAATCTGGTATCTGATAAATATATAACAGACCTGAGCTACATCTCCTCCAGCTATATAACACCTACCAGCCTGAACTCTGTGTGTGTGTGTGTGTGTGTGTGTGTGTGTGTCTGTGTGTGTGTGTGCGTGTGTGTGTGTGTGTGTGTGACTCTCAATCCACCAGACACAACCCTCAGCTTCCCTTCTTTTCTCTACTTCTTTATTTGTCCTTCCTTAGTTAATTATTTAGCTTCCTCCCCTCCTTCCGTCCTTCTCTCCTTCTTGTGTTGTGTTGTCTGTTGTGCATCTTCTCGTCTCTGTAACTCCATCAGTGTGTGTGTGGGCTGCTGACCACATACACACCACTGTCCTGAGTTCCAGTGTCATCTGAGGGATGTTTTCCTGGTTCCATCCGCCCTCAGCTGGCACATCTGCTGTCTGAGGAGAGCTCGTCTACTTTTCCTCTTCTCCTTTTTTTTAACATCTTCTCTCCCCGTCCACCTGTCTTCTCCACCCCCCCACCCCCCCACCCCCCCACAAGTGATTTATTGGTTGTCAGGCTGTTCTCTGCTGCAGGGGCTTCTGGGACGCTGTCAAGGTGCCCACTGGTCACGTCATGACAAGTGTGTGTGTGTGTGTGTCTTACTTCATGCTGCCTGTCCTAAAAAGTGTCGAGCATCTGCCCCTGCAGCGTGTGTGTGTGTGTGTGTGTAACAATCATCTATACACAAATTTATCTTTAGATTAATTAACATTTTGATTAATTTATCAGATGTATGATAGTGACTCGCCTGCAGGTAACAGGTACACACCACCTGCCTGCTTCTGCCTGTCTGTGTGTGTGTGTCTGTCTGTGTGCGCGTGTGTGTGCGCAGACCTGCTTGCCGTCGGCCATGTTGCAGGGCAGCAGCAGAACCTGGGAGGCGGGGAAGATTGTAGACAGAGACAGACAGTGCTGCTGCTGACGGATCTGCTGCCCATGAGTATACACCCACTCCTGTAGACAGAGTCAGAGACAGAGTCAAAGACAGAGTCAGAGTCAGAGTCAGAGTCAGAGTCAGAGTCAGAGTCAGAGTCAGAGACATAGTCAGAGTCAGAGTCAGAGTCAGAGTCAGAGGCAGAGACAGAGTCAGAGTCAGAGTCAGAGACAGAGTCAGAGTCAGAGTCAGAGTCAGAGTCAGAGTCAGAATCAGAGTCAGAGACAGAGACAGAGACAGAGTCAGAGACAGAGACAGAGACAGAGACAGAGACAGAGTCAGAGTCAGAGTCAGAGACAGAGTCAGAGTTAGAGTCAGAGTCAGAGTCAGAGACAGAGACAGAGACAGAGTCAGAGTCAGAGTCAGAGACTTGGATCAACATAGTTTTATCGTAAATTATAATCAATTCCAATATCAAAACTAAAATCCATCACTATTCTTTTGTCTCATTCTTCATTTAACCAAATAATAAAATAACGATGTCAGCACGTGATAATTAGCGACATACTCACAGTCTTTTTATATTTCTACACATTTACACATAGTGTTATAACCGTTCTCATATGAAGCTGGGAACTGAGCGCAGGAGGTGATGAGGTGATGAGACCTGGCTCAGGAGACAGTGGAGTTTGTTTCACCGTGTGATTGATTTATCGAGCTGCAGCCAAGACTGAAGGTTAATTGGTGCTGGAGCACAACATATAGCTGGTTTACATGCACACGTAAACATCACGGGTTCATGTGTGAGAAACAAACTACACTTCAATAATAAAGACAATTAACCATTTTATTAGCATGATAATGTGTTTATATGGGTGTGCAACATTTTGATTGCAATTCATTATTTTTTTTATTTGAGAATAAAATTAAGAACATTACATTCAATTATTCTAAGAAGAGTTATTTAACAGTGTTTTTATATGTATATAATTTTATTCTACTTATCTTTATGCATAACCTGTATGTATCTAATTAGTCCTGACATTTGCTTTCGAACCTTTCTGTCCTGACAAATGTTGTGTTATCTTACAGTTCACACACAGACACAGTCACAGTCACAATAAGCTCCAGTGATTTATTTCCAGACCAATCAAACATTATGTGAAGCCATGTAAACGAGGCCGTTAGAGAAATGGAGCAGGGCTTTAAGCAGATTGCTGACTGTAATCACATTTATTGGTTTGTAAGAAGAAACCACGCTTGCCACACTGTTCCGGTAGTAAAACGTGTGGCGGGTCGGCGCTGAGTCAGAGCCTGGTCGCTCGGATCAGCAGAAAGAAAGAAAAGGCTAAAAACACCTGGAGCCTTGTGCACAGAGCAGTGTGTGTTAGCTCCTTCCTCCCACTGGGACACAGCAGAGCTGGCACCACAGCCTCATGCATGTGTATGTGTGTGTGAACTCTTGGACCAAACTGGTCAGAGAAGTGTTTTCGTGGCTCAGCAGGTTGAATTTCACAGCCGTCAATCATCCTCTGCACAGCATCACTGTGCATTTCTGCTCTGTCATACACAAACATGCGAAACGTCCCTTTAATGGAACAGGACTCAGCTGGTTTGACTCCAAGACGTCGAACGTGACAATAAATCGGCTGTGTGGTTTCACACATTGGTCTCTGTGTGTCTGTGCGACTGAATAAAACACTCGGTGATGCATTTAAATGCATGTTCACACTCGAGGCAGTAAAAAAACACCTTCTACAGTAAATGAGAAGAATTTTAGAAGAACGAAGTGATCTGATTTCATAAATAAAATAATTAATTAATAAATGTTTCATCAATCAGGGTGTGTTGAATGAAACTAAACTGCCGTCTGACTCAAACTGAGGATTACAGTGAAATAGGAAAAATAACGAGACACTGGGGACGTAAAGAAACAGGAGTAAAAAAATAAGTTTTTAAATTTAATTCTTTCACATCAGCCCAGACCTTCACAACAGGGACAAACTGTGAGGATGATGAGGTGGCCCTCAGGGCTTCGTCCTCCTCCAGCTGTTCACAGGGAGTGGCTCACTCACTCTGGCACATCCCAGCAGTTTTCACTGCGAGTGAAGGGATGTGAACCAGCGACCTCCCGGTCACAGCCGGGCCTCCGCAGCCTTAAGGCTTTTCAGCTGCTGACATGTTCGCTCTCCGCACAGCAGCTTGTTAGAGCGGATCACAGCCTCCGCACTCGCTCCGCACACGGAATAATGAGAATCCTACGGGTATTAATTATGGCTGAGAGGAGGCAGAATCGCACTCACGCACGCACACACACACACACACACCCGCGCGCGCACACACACACACAAATGAGCACTGTGACAGCAGGTCGGACATATTTATAAAAAAGAAAAAAAAACTGTCCAAACACAAACTCAGGCAAACAGAGCTGAACAATCACACGTGTGCGTGTGTGTGTGTGTATACATGTTCTGCTGTAACGCTCTTTTTTCTCTTCTTCAGAAAACAGGAATCTTATTAACATCTACTAATGACCACTAGGGGTGGGGGATGGGGGTGGAGAGGATATTTCATTTCCCCAGTAATAACCACTTTGATATTTTTCCCCCGTACCAACGCTCCGTGGCTGTTATATACTCTATATATACAGTATATATACTCTGTGTGGAGGGGGGCGCAATTTGATTTTTTGTCATGGGGCCTAAAATTCCTGGCGGTGCCCCTGGATGGAGTGACCCCTGATATGAGACGTTTTACTGTACCTGCACAATAACTATAATTATTCCTGTTGGTTAAATGAAGTGATGATGGACCTGTTCACGTAACAACATCAACATGCGTATGCGTTGTCAGTTGTGTGCACCTTTAATAAAGGTGTGTTGCGTCAGTTCATCAGAGCTGTAGTTGATCCTGCGTGGTGAACGTGACTGACCTGGTTGATGGCGGGGACGCCCTCTGTTCCTATACAGGGAGCCAGCGTGAGGACGGGCAGCTCCTGTCCCTCCACCCTGCGGGACTCCAGACAGTTCTGCCTCTGTCTGATCACACCGGACTGAGAGTCCGAGTCATCCGGGACCCTGACGGGGGAAACAGACCCGGACCGCCACACTGTTACTGTGCGTCAGATAAAACCAGTGACAATGACCCTTTAATCCCCCAAAGAACCACATGACCACATGTGAAACCAACACGGTCATCGTCACTACGGTCTCATTAACCACACCAGGAGATCACAGCTGATTTGAATTTTGTGATTTATCAGCAAGTTCCAAAAACGAGGCGCCGCCCCTTTAACAAACCCGCTGAAGAGCACAATCCTCTAAACTCATTACGTCGCCAACTTTCCCTCCACTCTTCCTCTCTGATAAACTTCCTCCGCCGCAGTATAAACCCGGGCTTAAGCCCTGCGGCATTAATTCAATCTGCTATCTCCTTCTGCTTTAATAACCCGTTAAAGGTTATTCCGCGTTTTAAGGGTCAGGTCCGCCGTCCCCCGAGACCGAGACTGTTAATTCCATTCTCGGGGATTAAAACCAGCCTCCAGTGGCTAAATGGGTATTTAAGCGTGAGTGTGTGTGGATGTGTTGTTGTCAGTGCTGTGTTGAAAACATTAAAACGTTATTATTATATATTTGTGATATAAAATCTGTACGAGGTCTGGACTCCTCGCCGCTGCTCCTGTGGCCTTTCATCTTTTATTACAAGTCGTTTTCTTTTAGCGTTGAGGGGAAACTTAAAGATATGAAAGCTGAGGGATTCACAGGAGACGCGAGGCAGATTAAAAAAAACACCATTTACCAAATGGAAGGTTGAAATATCCAGACTCATCACCACAGCGGCCATAAGCTCTTCTCTGATTTCTATATGTCCACAAACCACAAACTGAATATGATTAACATCCAATACAGATTCCTAATATAAATAAAAACCCTTTTGAATTTTATAATCTGCCAATATTGCATCAGTCTTAAAATTTGAGACACACACACACACAGACACACACTTACTTCAGCTCCGGGTAAACATTGTCCAAGTACCACTTGAAGGATTTGCATTTGAGCTTCTTGCGTAGCTCCACTCGGCCTCGGACGCTGGAGAAAACACACAAACACACGTTTACAGACACGCGGACGACAAAGCTGAGGGAGTGGACAACGCACTCGCGTCCTGACAGGGAGAACAACGTGTGATGTATACTGACATGCAGACTCTCATCCTGATTGCACACATCACAAACATCACACTGGGAGTTAGAGACTGACAAACAGGGCACATCAGGGTTCATGCGACTCTGTGGCAGGTCAAAGGTCATCCGCTGAGGGGGCGGTGCTGCATGCATTTAGACCTGAACTTAGATCAGTCCACCAGAGACGGGATCACACAGGTGTCAGGGTACAGCAGGTCAAAGGTCAAGACAAGACTGTGTTTTCTGTGTGTGTGTGTGTGTGTGTGTGTGTGTTCTTACTCTCCGTAGGACTTCCCTCGAGCTGCAGGACGAGCAGAGTAGTAAAACAGACGAAAGTCGTCCATCCACACCTCAGCTGTGCGCCGTGTGTTCCTGTAACAACACACACACACACACACAGCAGTTATACAGCAACGTCACTTCCTGATGTGACCTGCTGGATGGTCTGATCACATGACCACTGCAATGTGCAACACTTGTCTTTGTCCAGATGTCACATACACAGCCATGCTCTGCCTCGTTCACCCACACAGCATTTACTCTGTGTGCGTGTGTGTGTGTGTGTGCGCGCGCGCATGTGTGTGTGTGGTAATTAGCTATTAGCTGAGTTTCTCGGAGCTGTGAACTATCATCTCGTTGAAATGACAGAAACCGTCCATTAGAGGCTTTAACACACAGGCTGTGGTGGTTTAATGAAAGGGGCCGTACACACACACACACACACACACACACACAGACACACAGACAGAAGGTCACAGCAGCAGAACTCTGTGAGGGAGGAAACAACATCATCTTTGTGATCGTATTATTAACCAGTTGTGTGTTTTGGTTTTTTGGTTTCAGCCTCAGACCACAGCAGCTCTCATCACAAACACTAGGTGGCGTGATGCGACACGTCGTGTCCCACTGACGACACGTGTTGTATCGACCGACAGAGAAACGGCTGAACAGATCTGAGCCGCTCGCCAGCGCCTGGCGTTACACAGGGAAGAGAACTCGCCACCATGGCTGCATTAATGCCTTGCTCACACACTGAGGTTAGCGTTAAAGGGATAATAACAATAATAATAATAGTAATGTTCATCATCAAATACGTTTTCAGTGCTTACAAAACAAAGAAACAAATGGATCTTTAGAATTAGATGTGGTTTACACCGTTCAGTCGTGTTAACTTTTAATCCTCTGGATAAAGGAGCATTACGCAGCATCCGGCAGTGATGAGCTCAGTTCATACAGCCTGAGCACATTAGTCCTGTTAATGGAGCATTGTCCCGCCTGTAAACACGCCTCTGTCTAAGCCAATGAAAAGAGAAGAGAGCTTATGCTAATAGGATGATGGTGTCCTGGCAGCTCAAAGGCTCCCGGGCAGCTGTAAATCCACTTTAACAACGACGTGCGCTGCACATAACGTTCACCTCCTCTGAAAGTTTACAACACTCTGTTTGTCTCCACAACAATTAACACAAGTACACAAACAGTTACAGGAACAATTTCCCCCAAACCTACTTGATGTAAGTGTTGGCGTTTCCCTCGGGGAAGACGTACGGGTGTTTCTTCCTGAAGACGTGACCCACTCTGCTGCAGGGAAGGATCTCCAGACTCCCACCACACTGCCACACGCGGAACGAGATCTCTGCACACAAACACACACACACACAAACACACACACATATAGGTGCAGCAGGTGCAGCTGAGCAAGATGTTGCAGCTGTTTAAATGAGGATTTAACCTTCCTTCCTCCTGTTCTGTTATATATGTGTGTGTGTGTGTGTGTGTGTGTGTGTGTGTGTGTGTGTGTGTGTGTGTGTGTGTGTGTACTGATTTACTGTATCAGAAATGATTTGCATGATTTTTTGGTCATTGGTGGTTTCACTGGTTTTGTTTTGTAACAGTCCCACAGATGTGACGTTGAGTTCAGGTGACATGAGCATGAGCTGCTACATGAGTGATGTACATACTGTACGACTAATGGTCTGACTGATGCTGAGTCACCATTTACATCTGTGTCACTCAGCAGTTTGGCAAACGAAACACCAACACCAACACCACCTGATCATCAATACATTTATCTCGTTTCCTGAAGTGAGACTCACCGAAGTTCTCTCCGCCCCAGATGTCCATCGCGGTGTCGTACTTGCCGAGGTGACTGAACCAGGATCTGTCAATCACAAAGAGCCCGCCTGCGATGATGGGAGTCCTGTGGGAGACACAGAGCAGACATTCCACACAACCTGATCTCAACGGAGAGAAAAGAAAAGAAAACGACAACAACAACAACATAGACGCTGCTTCTGTTTCTGTGTGTCTACGTGAAAAATAGAAAAGAGCTTGTTATTTTGTTTGTTCCTTATCATTAATGTGTGTGTGCGTGTCTGTGTGTGTGTGTGTGTGTGTGTGTCCCAGACGGACACAGTGACTCAGTCCCTCCTGGGCAGTCTGACATTCCACAGACAGAAGCAGCAGAGTGACGTCCAGGTAGAGACAGACTGTCATAATAAATAAACTACATGTCATCTCTCCTCATGTGTCTCTGTGACACACACACACACACACACAGACACACACACACAGACAGACACACACACACACACCCGCCACCCGTCCATCTGTGAGTGTTTAACACTCTGCCTCCACTAAAAAAAAACATGCACCAAACCAGACAGTCACAACTTGGCAGAGCAGTAAATCTGGGCTCCTGCCACAAATCTGACTTATGAAGAAGGAACAGTGTATAAAAAGCTGTGTGCGGTTGTGTGCGGTTGTGTGTGTCTGTGTGCGGTTGTGTGTTTAGCTCCAGTGGCCTGTTGTTTGTTTGTTCGTCTCTCCGGAGCCACTGACTCGTCAGGCATTGATAATGTGGTTTTGTGTGAACATGCAGTAAATGAAGCAGGAGCAGGTGAAAGCATCTGTCGCAGATTGTTGCAGAGAAAATCTTTGTCAGTTTGTGTAACCAGTGCAAGCAGCACGGCCACAGACCATGTGAATTTCTATTTCTAATTTCTATCTATTACTGTTATTTCAGGATTTGCTGGAGGAGCTCGGCTGTCGAAGGCGAAAGAGGAGAGGAATTTTAATACTCGCTTTTTATCAGTGCTCTGAGTGTTCATCGTATAAACACGGGATAAAAAAATCTAACGGATCAGCGCTCATCAGACACGTGAAGATGCTGCGTCCACATTTAGCAGCAATTAAAAACTCGCCGCTCGAGCTCGAACAGGGGACGTGAAGATGGCGAGTTAAAACGCCCACGCCAAACTTTTCTCCTGGTGTATTTCTGCTCCCTGGGAACAGTCAGGAGGAATGTGCTCCTCCTGTCGTCCTGTTTTTCTTCACGCAGTGATGTTGTGCGGAGGTATTGTATGTGTGTGTGCGCGCACGTGTGTGTGAATTACTTGATTGGCTGAGTCGGGTCGAGGCGGCGAGCTCTCTGCTCCGGCGACAGCTGCTCCCACTTGAAGTGGAGACTCCAGTCAAAACCTGCCAGAGGAGAAGATCCATGTACAGGTATGGGTGAAGGTGAAGTGGTCCAGATGTGCTGCAACACACTGGAGATCTGACAGGCGCACAAATACTGTGACGCTGTAAACAGTCTTCAAACTAACACCAGCTGAAAATACTGACACGCTCATTCACTGCTGTTTGTTTGTTTGTTTGTGATTTGCATAAAGGTTTATTTAAAGGTCGGCAGGTCACCGACAGAATGACTTTATGACCTCCTGAACAGGCCACTGCATCGGATTTCTGTCGTTTTAATGATCATTTACTTTACTGCTTTGATAAACAATCTGAATGTAAGTGTGTGTGTGTGTGTGTGTGTGAGTGTGTGTGTGTGTGTGTGTGTGTGTGTGACTGTAAATGAAGGACAACATCTCCATACCTCCACGGAGATCAGCAGAGGCTGCCACGTAGGCGAACGTGTCCATGTTGATGATGTCGATGACCGGGCTGACCACACGGGTCGAGTCCTGGACACACACACAACAACGACGACAACAACAACAACACAGTAAATGAAAACCGTAAAAATTAAAAACAACAACAAACAAACAAACAAGCAAAGAAGCTCAAGAAGGAAAATGTGAAAAATGTGAATGTGTGTGTCTGTGTGCGTGTGCGTGTGTGAAACGGTCTGTATATTCCAAGGTCGTTATGTTGCACCACATTAAAAGGAATTTCAGTCGTCCAGCAGTCACAGCCACAGCACATGAGAGGAGGTGAGAGTGACCTCTACCTTCCATTCACTTCCATTCTATTCACTTTACCGTGTTAATGTCAGACTGTCGAGCCGTGTGGAAATAAGGAATAATGAAAAGCGTCCTAATGAGATCAGAATTAATCAAGAGGTCGCGGGGTGGGGTGGGGGGGTACAGAATGACTCAGCACTTCTCAGTCACTCAGACTTCTTTTTGTCGTTATTGTTGGAAATGTGAAGTCAACACCTGGATGGAAACAGCTGCAGGGGACAGGAGCTGCCACCTGCACAGGAAGGCCTTGGAATGTTTGTGGAAAATATAACGGGACTAAACCGGATATCAACAATGCAGAACACGCCGCCCTTTGACCCCGTCTAATCGTGCGTAAAGCGGCACGCCTCGGATGGATTTGGTTTGGTTATTGCCTCTTTAACCCCGGAGCGGATCCCTCAGCACAGCGAAACGTCTTCGCCGCACTCCCTCATGTTTCTGCTTCCATGACACCGTTTGCTCTTTACAAGGATAAAAGTGTTGCACACACGCACACACACACACACACTAATAGAGCGTTCCTCTATTAGTTTGGCCAAATGGCTGGATGCGTCTTCAGCCGGTGATATTCCGGAGCAGGTGGAGCGGTTCTGGACCATTAGCTGCAGGGTCAGTACAAGGGGACGCCGCCCGCCTCCCTCAGCGGCTCGGGCCTCAGCACGCAGAGCTGCATCTGCTTTAATAGCTGTTAGGCTAATGACGGCGTGCGGCAGTCAGGGTGAGCCATGTGCCACATTACCGTTGTAATTGGATGAATGTTATTCTCAAACCGCTCGGGAATCATTTCTTACTTCCCTGTTTTTTTTTTTGTTTTTTCTTGTTTTATTTTTTTAAAGGTAGAACGAGTCCTCATCCCTCACACACACACACACACACACACACATATCTCCTCCACTGGGTCTCTCTGGGTGGACATATATATTTTGTCTTGGTAAGAGCAGCTGAAGTCTGACTCAGACAGACGCTCTCTGTGAACACCTGCAGGGCTCGACTGCTGTAATTATTCCTCTTCCCTTTTCTTTATTCTGTGAAAGAAAAGTTTCCCTGAGTTCCGCCGGCGAAGCCGCAGAGGACGGAATATTCCGAGAATATCGTCAGTTTTCCCCCAGGGGATGATTAGACTCTGAGTGACACCCCGAAACACCTGCAGTCTCATTCGTAATCCAATAATCCATCTCATTTTATTCTCACCAATAAACCTAACGCGTGAATTATTGATAACAGGAAATGAACGCACACTT
>JAFBJQ010001522.1:69288-84288 GCA_016785345.1 Trinectes maculatus
CTCCTGCTCTGCTGTATGTGTGTATGTGTATCATTCCTCCAGGAGTCTGCAGGGAAATGAGCGGCTCGTTAAAACGCTGAGCAGCAGCAGGACGACATCGCAAAGCTTTCATCCTGTCGACGGCGACATTTTGTTTAGTTGCTGTTCAGCCGACCGTGATGAATTTTTGAGTCACATTAATCGTATTATTTAAATATAAATGTCAAAATGAAAAAAAGGAGAAAAAAACCCCGAAGCTGCAGAGCAGAGAACAGAATGTCCACAACATCAACTGCTAACGAGGGAAAACCTCATTACACATAATATCAAAGAGAAGAATCAGAACATATCAGGATATGATCAAAGTGTTTCTGTAGTTAAGGTCATTTCATTAGAATGTACAGTAAGTCAGACTGAGGTGAGTAGTTCCAGATATAAAAGGTTCGAAGAACAACGAGATGCAATGTCGCACTGTGTCAGAGTCTAATGACCCCGAATGAGTGAAAACCTCCATCACTGCCCTTTGACCCAGACGTCTGGTCCTTTTCTCCACCCGACTTCCTCTTTCGACTCGGAAAATACAAACTTCCCTCGTTTCCTGCTCTGGTCAGGTTTTTATTGATTTATGACAGTAATTAGTATTATTAGTATTTTAGTTAGACGTCATGAAAACCATATATAACAACAACAACAACAATAACAACAACTACAATAATAATGACAATAACAACAACAACAATAACTAAAAAAAGTGCATTTCCTAAAGGAAATGTGTGTGAATGCTGAAAGCTGTGCTGAAAATGCAGCAAAACTCTGCTGAACGAGCTGAAAACAGGAGCTAAAGACAGCTGAAGGTCTGCCGAATTAGTGCAAAAGCAGGTATTCAGATGACTGTCAAGTGTCATAGAAGTGAGTGTAGTCCAAAGTACAAATAGTGATAAGCAAGTAAGTAGTTACTATGTAAAAGTAGTAGAAGTAGTAAATACAGTACAGCGTAAAATAAGCAGCAACCAAGTAGTTAGTTGTAGTGTCAGTGTAAATGTAGTAGATGTAGTGACTTAAGTAGAAAGTAATAATAGTCAGCAAGATGGATCTGAAGAGGGTATGAACCAGCGGCAGCTCAATAACAAGCTCTCTTCTCTAGCTACTTGGCCACCACTGCCTGTAATGTGAGTGTTAGTCGAACTCTATGTAAGACCGTGATAGGGGCTGATAAAAGTGAATTAAATCAACTGAGCACTGATGCCAGTGTAACTCTGTTTGAGATAGAGAAAAGTGGGGATCAATGTGGCTGAGATATGACCGCTGATATGAAAGCAACTACTTGTTTTTTCGAGGCTGAAGTCTTGTACCAGATTTAATATGGGTGAATGTCAGATGTTAAATTTACAGTAAATTGTGTTAAAATATACAGTTGAATAAAGCAGTCGTAGAAAAGCTGAATGGATCAACATCATCACAGGAGCAGCAATAGGAATGTTAAGGCTTCAGAAGTTGCCTGTTGATGCTTAGAGAGGCACTGTGAATAAACTGTAATCTAGCTAAGTTATTATAATCAACAGAATGTTAAATTACAATACAAACTGCAGAAGCGATGTCCCTAATGCTAGCGCGAGCTAGCTAAGTTGGTATAAACAACAGAATGATAAATTACAGTGCAAACTATAGCGGAGACGTCCCTAATGCTAGTGTGAGCTAGCGCGAGATAGCTAAGTTATTATAATCAGCAGAACAATATGTTACAGTGTATAATATGTAACAGGCATTACTAATGCTTACGCGAGCTAGCTAAGTTATTATCATTAGCAGAATGTTAAATTACTGTATAAACTATATAGCTATATAGCATATATTAGCAGAGACGTCCATAATGCTAGCGCAAGCTAGCTAAGTTATTATAATCAGCAGAAATATATATTACAGTGTATAATGTGTCATAGGCATTACTAATGCTAACACGAGCTAGCTAAATTATTATCATCAACAGAATGTTGAATTACCGTATAATAGATGTCCTAAATGCTATCAGGAGTTAGCGCAAGCCAGCCAAGTTGTTGTAAACAACAGAATGATAAATTACAGTGCAAACTATGGCAGAGACGCCCCGAATGCTAGCGCGAGCTAGGGCAAGCTAGCTAAGTTATTGTGATCAGCTGAATTATAAATTTCTGTGTGAAATGTGTCACAGGTGTTGCTAATGCTAGCGCGAGCTAGCGTCAGCATTAGCGTGATTATAAACTGGAGAATGATAAATTATAGTGCAAACTCCATCACAGTAATGTCCCTAATGCTGGCTCGAGCTACCATGCTACATGCTAGCATCAGCATCATATTATCAATCATTACTTGATTAATGAATTATTAACTATAAATTACAGTGTCAACTGTATCACAAATAGTGTGCATAATAAACAAGCTCACCATTACAGAGGTTATATAAACAGAGGTTGTTGCTGTAAAAATCTACTACTAATATAATAGTATCATCTACTACAAATTGTTTACAACTGTAGTAGAGACAAATTGTTAATATACTGTTAAAGACAAGCATAACAAACTGCACTAAAAAATCCGTGAAACAGCAAAGCCGCCAAAGGTGAACCGCGTTATAGCGAGGGTTCACTGTATTTCTAATGGAGCAAAATACAGTACAAAATGATGTTTTCTGTAAAAAGAATGTGGTGTTTGCAGTGAGAAAAGTAATTTGAATTTTTTTGATGTATGATTTGTACAAATCAGACAAAAACTGTGGCATGAGTTAGATACAGAAAATGGCGGAAGATTAAGAGAATATAATAATAATAATAAAGAAAACAGGATAACAATAGTAATAATAATAATAATAATATTCATAAGTGGGTCTGTGTGGGACAACCGGGGGCTCCAGGCATTTGCTCCTTTGTGTGTTTCCACGCCAGACGCAGGGCGTCATGTCGACATGAACGTACGACATCACAAACGCCGCTCATCCTCCTGTTGCTCGTTTCACCTGGATCAGCCTCTTCGCCGCTGCGTCTCCTCATCTGCTCTCCACTGTGGCACCATGCCGCCGTTTAACCTTCACCACTTCACCCGTGCTGTGCCGACAGACCATCTGGCCTGACTGGCTGTCAGGTTGCTGACTCGGCAGGTGTCAGTGATTTCAGCAGCAGGTAGAAACCAGCGTCAGCTCCACACAGATGATTTAGTTTATGTCTTTGTCTCTTGTCACGCTTTGGTTTCCTCCTCTCATGGATAATAATGATAATAATAATAATAATAATAATAATAATAATAATAATAATAATCATGGCGTCGTGTTGAAGCCTTAATCTCACAGCTGTAGTTACCACAGTCAAAAACATAGTTTACATCCGCTCTGCACTGCTGAGCTATAAAAGCATCTTTATGAATAAAACCCTTTTACACGTCATTTATTTTAATAGTTCCTCTCCTCTTTCCTTCATGTTGTGCATCATCTGCATGTGTGTGTTGTGTTTGTTTTGTGGCTCTTTAATAAACTGCCGTTTATTATAGTGTGATGATTATAGCTTGGAATTTCTTGTTCCTTTTCTTAGAACACGGAAACATTGACCTACTTGGGGCCCCGGGGAATAACAGGGCCCCCACTGGAATGCAGAGACTGACTGTCCTATAAAAAATATGATGATGAATTATTTAGACAGTAGTAAATTTGTTGAGGACTATTTTCAGTGGTGGATAAATCTGCATTTAGTGCTCGAGTGAGTATTTGGAGCAGCAGGTTGGTGTGTGTGTGTGTGTGTGTGTGTGTGTGTGTGTGTGTGTGTGTGTGGTGTTTGTGTTAAAAAAATGATGATCATGAAAAATGTGATTTGTTTATTCACCTTAACTCTGGGTGGAGGTGTAGAGGACACAGCTGTCTGTACAACTCATCTGACCTCTGACCTCTGACAGAGGTGGTTTTTTCATGTCCATTATAAACCTGAGACTGTGGACACACTTGGAAGAGAGAGCGAGAGAGAGAGAGAGAGAGAGAGAGCGTGTGTGTGTGTGTGTGTGTGTGTGCGTCTCACCGTCGTTGCTGAAGTCGTCCACCAGGATGATCTCATGGATGAGATGAACCGGAGTCCGGTTTAAAACACTGCAGAGAGAAGGAAGACACAAAGTCCCCGGTTTGTTCAAACAAATGCCAACACACACACACACACACACACGCACACATACACACACACACACGCACACACGCACACACACACGCACGCAGGTGCCACATGAAACAACATATTGGAAATGTCAGCCTAAATGTCTGTTATGACAATGTGCCACATGTTTCTGCTAAAAAACGCTTTCATTAAAGAGGAAGATTGAAACATAAAAAATTCATAACTTTTACTGGAAGAAAATGAGAAAATGTGTTTTGTTCTCGGGTTTCTGCTCCTTTTTTTATTTCATTATTTCTCCTCAATAACCTCATCGCGTTCATCTTCCCCTCCGGATGTGGAGCCGGGGGTGGGAGGTGGGGGGGTGAAGAGTAGATAGAAGATGATAAGATAGAGAAAGACAGAAGGAAGGAAAGGAAGAAAGGAAGAAAGGAAGGAGAGAGCAAGAGAGCAAGGAAAGGGAATTTGTGAGGAGTAAAAGTAGAGAGGAAGGAGGCAGAAAGAAGGGAATGAGGAAAAGAAGAGTAATAATGTACAGGAGACGAGGGATGAAAAAGTCATGGGGTGAGAGAGAGAGAGGGAAAACAAAAGAGGGGGGGATGGAGAGAATATTTATGCTGATGTGAGGAGAAACGTGTATTTATGTCTGGAACGAGGGATAAAAGTCAAAAGAAACGCGTGAGTCCGAGGAGACAGGACCAATGGAGGAGGTGAAGACGGGGGGCGAGGGATGATGGTTCAGGTGGAGGAGGAGGTGGAGGTGGTGGAGGTGAAGACAGAGCGAGGGATGATGGTTCAGGAGGAGGAGGAGGTGGAGGTGACGATGGGAGCGAGGGATGATGGTTCAGGAGGAGGACGAGGAGGAGGAGGTGAAGACGGGAGCAAGGGATGATGGTTCAGGAGGAGGAGGAGGAGGTGGTGGAGGTGAAGACGGGAACAAGGGATGATGGTTCAGGAGGAGGTGGAGGTGAAGACGGGAGCGAGGGATGATGGTTCAGGAGGAGGTGGAGGTGAAGACGGGAGCGAGGGATGATGGTTCAGGAGGAGGAGGAGGTGGAGGTGTGGAGCCATCTTATGAGTCTCTGAAGCATCAGACCCCATCAGGAGAAGTGATGGATGCAGGGAGGTGAAGCGAGATGAAAGAGTGAGGGATAACAGGAGGGGGGGGGGGGGGGGGGGGGGGGGGGGGGGGAAGAAAAGGGAGACAAATAACCCTGATTGTACCTCTCTCTCTCTCTCTCTGTCTGTCTGTCTCTGTCTCTGTCTGTCTGTCTCTCTCTCTCTCTGAAGTCGAGGACTGATCAGGGCAGATGGATGAGATGGGGGGTGGGTGGTGTGTGTGTGTGTGTGTGTGTGGGGGGGGGGGGTTTGAGGAGATGAGAAACGAGCTGAGCGAGCAGAAAGAAAACAGAGTGTTTATCTCATTAGTTTATATTAAACTGTTCACTGATCAATCAGCGGATTTATCAATCACATGTGTGTGCGTGTGTGTGTGTGTGAGAGTGTGTGTGTGTGTGTGTGTGTATACTGTATATAATCTTTTTTGTATTCTCTCCTCCTGTCTGTTATTAGCCCTCCATCTTTTCCCCCAGCTACCACCTATCTCTGTCTCTACAGCGACACACGCACACACACACACACACACACACACACACACACACACACACACACAGAGGACAGCAGCAGTGAGGCTTCACCTCCCCCGGGGGCAGCAGAGGGAGAAAGTATCGCTGGCTCACAGAGAATATTATCACCTCTGACAACACCACAGTCGCCTGCCACAGAGAGAGAGACGCCTGTATATCTGCACTGCCGCTCGTTTACAACCCTGTGTGTGTGTGTGTGTGTGTGTGTGTGTGTGTGTGTGTGTGTGTGTGTGTGTGTGTAAATTAATTAAATACATTAAAAACATCTCTCTGTTCAGTTACTGTCTGATTAGATAAGACTAACGACCTGCGGCGTCACCACTTCCTGTGCTGGTGAGAGGATGCACAGATCATCAGGTCTCTTACTATGCTATCAGAACCCAACCTGACCCAGGTCCTGGACCTGACCCAGGTCCTGGACCTGAACCAGGTCCTGGACCTGACCCAGGTCCTGGACCTGACCCAGGTCCTGGACCTGACCCAGGTGTGGTTTAGTATCAGGCTCCCTGAGGTAACTGTTACGTTTTCATCGGCTGCTCCGTCATGTGGGACACAGACGTCCTGAGCTCCAGCAGGTGGAGGTCTGATCAGTCTCCTCCATCATGCTGCTCACGACTTATTCATCAGTGTATTGACAGCTGCAGGAGTGAGTGTCTCTGCTGTCTCCCTCCACCTTCTCCTGTCTCCCTCCATCTTCTCCTGTCTCCCTCCACCTTCTCCTGTCCCCCTCCATCTTCTGCTGTCTCCCTCCACCTTCTCCTGTCTCCCTCCACCTTCTGCTGTCTCCCTCCACCTTCACCTGTCTCCCTTCACCTGTCTCCCTACACCTTCTCCTGTCTCCCTCCACCTTCTCCTGTCTCCCTCCATCTTCTGCTGTCTCTCTCCACCTTCTCCTGTCTCCCTCCACCTTCTGCTGTCTCCCTCCACCTTCTCCTGTCTCCCTCCATCTTCTCCTGTCTCCCTCCACCTTCTCCTGTCTCCCTCCATCTTCTCCTGTCTCCCTCCACCTTCTCCTGTCTCCCTCCATCTTCTCCTGTCTCCCTCCACCTTCTCCTGTCTCCCTCCATCTTCTCCTGTCTCCCTCCACCTTCTCCTGTCTCCCTCCATCTTCTCCTGTCTCCCTCCACCTTCTCCTGTCTCCCTCCATCTTCTCCTGTCTCCCTCCACCTTCTCCTGTCTCCCTCCATCTTCTCCTGTCTCCCTCCACCTTCTCCTGTCTCCCTCCATCTTCTCCTGTCTCCCTCCACCTTCTCCTGTCTCCCTCCATCTTCTCCTGTCTCCCTCCACCTTCTCCTGTCTCCCTCCATCTTCTCCTGTCTCCCTCCACCTTGGAGCCAGGGGCCAGGGGCCAGGGGGTTGGGGGTGGGTGGTGTGTGTGTGTGTGTGTGTGTGGGGGGGGTGTCGTGCTGCCGGGGAGCTGATGTTATCCCTGGGTGGAGTTTGGGACGTTGTGGTTTCGGGACGTCATCTCGGCAGGAGGCAGCTGAGATGCTCCAAACATGAAATATGTCTCTTTAAACGGCAACAAACCAAATTTGTCTTCGTCTGCCAGTCGATACAGGATCAGTTAAACGTGGTTCATCCCCGATCACGACGATGATCACGACGATGATCACGATGATGATGTCGCGTCAGTTTGACTCGTCATGAGTCTCTGAGCAGGTCTGCAGGAAACTTGGCTTTGCTGACCTGAAGAGGGAGAAACCCAGAGAGAGACAACGCAGACGTATGAATACAAGTCATCATCAGTACACACAAACCAGAAGTCAGAAAAATCGCACACGTCTCACAGTCACTTAAAAGGTAAAGGGGTGGGGTGGGGGGGTGGGGTGGACCCAGTCTAATGTATATAAACGGTTCGTCTTCCTTTAAATAGATTTAAATTCCTCAGGTGACAGATACTGGAAGCTGAAACAACACAGACCACAGTGAGTGAAAACACGTCTTGTCCCAGGTCAAAGGTCAGCGTGAACGTGGAGTGAAAGTGAAGAGAGAGAGAACGTTTAGTGTTTCCATGGAGACCAGAAATTATTTACGAGCTCCAAACTCGTTTCCCCTCCGAGGTGAGGACCAGCGAGGAGGAGGAGGAGGAGAAGGAGGAGGAGGAGAAGGAGGAGGAGGAGGAGGAGGAGGAGGAGAAGGAGGAGGAGGAGAAGGAGGGAGGAGGAGGAGGAGGAGGAGGAGGAGGAGGAGGAGGAGGAGGAGGAGGAGGAGGAGGAGGAGGAGGAGGAGGAGGAGGAGGAGGAGGAGGAGGAGGAGGAGGAGGAGGAGGAGGAGGAGGAGGAGGAGGAGGAGGAGGAGAAGGAGAAGAAGGAGGAGGAGGAGGAGGAGGAGGAGGAGGAGGAGAAGGAGGAGGAGAAGGAGGAGGAGGAGGTACAGATGATTGACAGCAGCAGCTGCGACTGTGCTTTTCTTTGTGCTGCTGTTTCAAACTTCAAACGCCAACGTCCTTTTTCTGTTTCAGCCACAGCGCGTCAGAAGCCAGAGAATCGAAATCCCGTGTCTGTGCGTCTGCGTGGACTTTTGACTTCTCCAACTGACGCCGGAGACGACACCTCCACCACAGAGCAGATAAAAGCACGGGTGACTAACTCCCGTTTCATCAGGGGAGTAACGGGCTTATTTTTAGAAACGGCTCTGCACTGACAGATTTACGCTCAGGACATTGTTCTCATTTATTCTTCAAAGCTCCGATTAGAACATCGCAACTCTGATTCCAACCACGGTGTCATGTGTCAAACCGACGACTGAGATGTGCCGAGTCAGAGGTTCACACACATTTTTTTTTATCCTCAACAAATATCTTCCCACATGTCAGATAAACATCTATCTATATGCCCCCGAGGATAATACAGTCACTCAGGAAGAAAATGACTGTATGAGACAGGTTCTAATCAAAACAACTGATCTGACTGTGTCTGACTGACACTGATGGAAATCCACTTAGAAGTCTGTAAGTACTTGTAAATACACAAGACAGATGACAATCACAGACGTTACCTCACACCTAAACGCCTCAGACGTTTTTGTCCCATTTCAATTTAGTTTGACTTTTTTTGTTTGTTTTATTCCATTTTGATTCATTTAGTTCATTGTTTAATCCGGTTTTCTGGGAAATAAACACATGTTCCACCTTTATAGGTGGAAGGGGATATCTATATGCGTATGTGTGTGCGTATATGGGTGTATAGAGTCAGAGACAGAGACACGTGCCAATCAGGCGTACGGGGCCTCCCCTCTGAGCGGAGAGGGATTCTGTTTTGCTGGTGAGGTTGCCCAGCAACTATGACGTCACTGGAGTGAAGCGCCATGACAGAGATAGACATAGAGATAGCTAGAGATAGAGAGAGATAGAGAGAGAGAGAGAGAGAGAGAGAGATCACCACGGTAACAATGGACAGCTGTAACTACATCAGATGCATCAAGCTGAGTGTTTGCAACAGAAACAAAACAAAACAGGCTCAGTTCATTTTCTGACGTCAACTATGATTCATGAAGACAAATCTCAAACATACATTTTTGATTTGTTGCAAACTGAAGAATGATGGCTCCTTCATTCCCACTCCACACCACCATCCATCCATCCGTCCATCCATCCATCCGTCCATCCATCCATCCATCCATCCGTCCATCCATCCATCCATCCACACACAAAATGACAATTTACTCAAAACACAAATGCTCTATGTGCTGCATGTGTATCAGCGACAGGTGTCTTACGTATTCATTTAAATCCTGAAGCCCTCTGTGTTTATGATTATGCAGCAGTGAACTGATGCAGGGTCAGTCGTCTCATTGTCAGGTAAATGATGATGAGGTAAAATAGAAATAAATCACTTTTTAAACATTGTTCTTGTTTCATACATTAAAAAAAAACCTGATGTATTTCTATTAGCTTAAGTCTACAGCTTTTAACTGTATCACACAGCATTTGCCATTTTCACACTGTGACCTCTGTGTTTGTGTGACCGTCAAATGTATAGATGAACACTTATTTATGTACGTTGCCAGATTTGTCTAGAAACAGGTAAAACAAATAATTTCAGCCATTTTAAAACTCAAAAAACAAACTGGAACAATGATGATGATGATGGTGATGATAATGCTGATGATGCTACACCGGGGACGGGAGACAGCAAACTGGAACAGTAGCAGTGAAATAATGACTGAATAAGAAAAGATGGAGGGAGCGTGAAGGAGAGGGGCAGGCGACTGACCCACAGTCAGCCCCGCCGTCACTATCAGAGTCGTGCAGCTGAACGTACTGGATGCACACGTGTCTGACACGTGGAGCGGCGGGCGGCGGGCAGGACGCTGTGGGGCAAGCTGTAGAGCCTCGCGGAGGAGGCGGCGGCGGCGGCAGCAGGCAGCTCTGGAGGCAGGAAGCCACAGGACTGTGCCACCGTGTGATTAAATGGATCCTGACAGCAGCTTTCCTGTGTCAAACATCAGTCATTCACAGCAGCTGAGATCATCTGCACCGTCCGACACTTGCGGAATTTAAACGCCGCCGCTACAACGGGGTCGTTAGTTCTCTGAACGAGTCAGAAGCTAAAGTTCAGGCCTCCTCAGTTTGCACCTGCAAAAGGTGACAACTCCGACTCTGGACTGAAGTTCTGTTTTTACAGAGTATCAAGTGTATCACACACACACACACACACACACACACACACACACACACACACAGTCACAGACACACAGCAGCTCTTACCTTGGTACAGTACAATATATATATATATATATATACATGCATCCATCCATATGCAGCTTGCTGCCTGAGCACAGCAGCGTCGCACACTCGCAGTGTCTTTTGCATGTCTTGTGATGGATTTGCATGTTCCTGTGACTCGCTGGTGTGTAGGTGTGTTTACGCCTGACAACATCATCATCGTCATCATCGTCACTTTCCACACATTCACAGCTTTGTGTAAATTAAAAACATCAGACAGCTTGTGTGCACGTGTGTGTGTGTGTAGACTGAGGTTTAATTCCTTCAGCCTTGAGACTAAAACCATTCTCGATGAGTCTCAGTCAGTGAAGCACTTGAACCACTTCACTCACCTGAGTCCTGTGACAGGTTTGACTCCCCTTCAGGAGAATGAGCCGCAGTAGCGGCCCATCAGTGTCTCTGTACTGGTTCAGGACCACCGCAGGGAAACGCCACGCAGCGCCCCAACACTAAAGACATTACAAGTTCTCCGTCGACAACACGACAATGTAAGTTAAACCAAACAGGCCGAGTGAATAAAAAAGTGAAGCGGTCATGAGCCTGTCAGCAGGACAGACACACACACAGACAGACAGACAGACAGACAGACAGGTAACTGAACAGAAGTGGAGTAATGCATTTGGGGAAGTGTTGGGGGGGAAGTGAAGTGTTTTGTTGGACAAACAAATCCAAACCTGTGTACATGTGTGAAATGACAAACAGCAGGTTTAGAAAGCGGAGTCAGATCTTAACGAAGCTGCGATGGACAAACGATGGACAGGAACCAGACTCTAAAACATGTCTGCACCTGACTCTTTCTTCACCTCCCACTTGATCCCATCTATTTAAAACACCTTCAAGGCCAAGTCCTACCTAACTGCTCTTTATTGCTTCTACCCACGCACGTCTGGATGAAGCGTCTGCTGGGTTCAACACAGCCATGTCCACATAACATCTTCTCCAAATGAGGAGATTTGGCCTAATGGGAATAATTGCAGGGGGGGTGGGGGGAGGGGTGGGGGATGGTGGGGTGGGGGGTGTTTAACCTGAGGGGCTGCAGCCGGAGCTACATCTCTACCCATAAAAGGCCTGAGGCTGATCCTGAGTCAGGATTTGACAAGACACACACACACGCACACACACTGTACAGAAAGTCACACACACACACACACACACACTACTCCTGCTTCACCTCTCGCCCCCATCATCACGGCTCACTGTTTCCATTTGCTCCCTTTTTTAAATTTTCTCGTTCTTTCTGACAAGTTGTCTCCATCTGAATCATCTGAATTCACAGCTTCTCCCTCAGCTTCATTAGTCACCGTCTCAACTTCCACCACACACTTATCAGTCTGCAGCAGGTGAGAGTATTGCCACGGTTACGCCGATGGTAAAATAAAAAACGGCGCCAGGGCCTGGAGTCGGCACCGCGTCCACACTCAGACAGTGTGAGGAGGCGGCGGCGGCGGCGGCGGACTGATCTGCGATCAGCTGTGCTGCAGGCGGCGCTCACATATGGAGCCGAGCGGTCTGTTCTTTAACCTACTGGGGATGAAGCCTCACAAATACCAGGAGTATTTATGGAAGGACCGGGTGTCATGGCAACCGGGGGATTGTGTGTAAAATGCACAGGCCAGTCTACACACACTGTTCAAGGGAAACTTTCAATGTAACACAAACTCTCATCCACACAAATGAGACACTGCTGCCTCCAGTCACACAACACACACAGACATTTCACAACACTCTGCCCTGAACCATATCATTATTATTATTATTATTATTGTTGTTGTTATTATTATTATTATCATTATGATTATTATCAGACATTTAATTAATATGTACTTGTGCTTTGTCAGTTCTGAAATTTAATTATTGGATAATAGATCATTTCATTATTATATTGTTATTGTTATTAGTATTGATTATCGATTATTGATTATTGTATGTGTTTGTGATGCACGTTGAAGTGCGCCTGGCTCTGATCCGTTCATCCATTCATCACCATATCATGTCAGCAGCGTTAAATGTTAGTGTTAAAGTGTGTGTGTTAAAGTGTGTGTCTGCACACTTATCGACGAGTGCTGACACTTTTCTCATTTTTTGCTGTTTCTGTTCCCCACGCTGACCCACGGGGGCAGTATGCTGTTTATCTGCGCAGCACTGTAACTGTGTTAAATCTCCCTTTCATGTTATGTGTCTGTGTCAAACACACAGGGGACACACAGACAACAAACAACTATAACAACATATTTATTCTACCAGGCTCCAGTGTGTCCCCTCACAGCGACATTACAACATTACACCATTACAACACAGCAAACTCCAAACGTGTTCTCGACATGTTTGAACTTATAATTTAACCATCTGAAGTAAACGGACTCATAAACATCCCGGTTTAAACTGTGACTTTGAGCCGCAGCAGTAAAAAAAAAAAAAAAAAGGTCCAACAGCAGAACCAACGTAAATACTCGGAGTCAGACCTGGAACTCCACTGGAGGCAAATGATGATGTCACTGTCACTGAGCGAGTCCGGAGATGAGACTTTACTGTAGATACGACACGACACGATATGATATGATACGATATGATACACCTGTCCACAGTCTGCAGGACGTCCTTCCATCACCTCCCCTATTGCATCAACTTCAGTTCCCGCTGTGTTAAAGTGAAGCCAGCTGTCAATCATGACCCTGTCTCACACAGACACAGCCAGAGAGCAGGGTGGACAATGTGGACAATGTGGACAATGTGTCTATAGAGACAGACACTGTCCTCAAGAGGAGGACCAGAGCTAAAAGAGACATTGGACTTTGACTCATCACAATCATCACCAGACATGGTGTCCTGCGGCCAGGGTCATCTGAGTGGGCCTGTGCATGTGTGACCTCATCACACACACACACACACGCACACACACACGTCCCACGCTTCTTCATCCCTGTGATAAACGAATGTGTGATGGACAAACGGATCATTATGTGCTGACCCTGCAGCAGCTGGCTCCTCACACAGCCTGTTAACACGACTCCAACATGACTAACACACATGTCACTGTCTCTGTCTCACTCTCTCTCTCTCTCTCATACACACACACACACACACACACACACACACACACACACACACTTACTCACTGTGTTTCCTTGGGACTCGAGACGTGAGCTGCATATCAGAGCAGAAGCAGAACAGATCCTCTCCCTTCACCCTCTTCTCTCTCTTCTCTCCTATGTCCTTTGTCCTCTGTCCTCTCTCCTCTGTCCTCTGTCCTCTGTCCTCTCACTCACCATCAGACTCATCACTGAGCGAGCTGCTGCCGTCGAGGAATAAATAACCATCAGGTTCGGCAATGGCTTGATGGGATGTAATTAGGCGTGGCGACCGGAGATTACTCGTGAGAAGCAGCCTGGGATTAACACGGAGCAACACGGAGACACACGGACACACAAGGCGCAGACCCACAAACCAACACCATCTCATCAGACACTTCAACAGGAGACGTGCGACCCGTGGTTTGAAGAGGCCAACCGACACGGAGTTGTAGAAGAGTCCGTCAATATGCCCTGATACACCAGTGAAACGTGTGTGTGTGTTACACAGACAACACATTGTGTTCATTCTTTTGGCCCAGTGTTGTGTATTGACCTAAGCCTGATATCTGACAGTGTCACCAGACGCCGGATGATCCGATGACAGATATTGATCCTGAGCTGAATCGATCAGCTGCTTCTTCTTGAGAGAAAAAGGACTCCCACCTCACAAAACACGCACACACACACACACACACACTAATACACACACACACACACACACACACACTAGCTGGTTTGCTTTGGGTCAGGACTGTAAACTGTAAATTACACACAATTTGTAGTTAATGGACCCAAAACTCTGCAAAAGCACCGACGCTCCATTAAATCTCCTCAAGGAGGGAACAACACGGACAGATCCAGAACTCTCGCTGCACCACCGCAGAACGGAACGCTGTAAATTATACACACACACACACACTACCGATACCATGACAACTACTTGTTGAAGACGTTTTTCCGACGCGGTGACAGAAAGAGTCCGTAAAGCAGAGAACAGGCTCCCAATGTCTCCTGACTCATCACCTCGCTCGTCTCACTCCGCCGCCGGCGACTGTCGTTGTCGGCTTCCTCCCGGAGATTCCACGACTCATCCCAAACCCGGAAACCTCACGTGATCTCTCGTCGCACAATTAGCTTCTCCTCAGCTTCAGTCTGCGCGTGGAGGTGACCGCTTCATTAGAAGCCGTGAACACAGCTCAATGAGGCAGCCTTGCTACCAGTTTGCCTCGGGAACCCGAAAAGACACAGAGCACGTTGCAGATTCATGCATCTTTTCTTTAAGTTTCTAAAAAAAAAAGCTACATGTTTTTTTTGGGGGGGGGTTAGTGGGGGGGTTAGGGTTGAAGGATCCATTCTGGATGATCTGCTTCTGTGTTCAGCACATCGTCAGTTTAAATCCTTTTCTTCTCTGTGACCATCAGTCATGGCGACTGTATTAACAACCATCATGTACT
>JAFBJQ010001522.1:93397-95897 GCA_016785345.1 Trinectes maculatus
CCCCACTGCAAACAAAGCCACTTTGACTAAAAGGTGTTTGCACACTGTCCCTCTATTAATCCCACCCCCTCACACACACACACACACACACACACACACACAGTGTAAACATTTATTGGATCTCCCATCTGTGATTCAGGTCTCGTCTAGTGATGCCTCGAAGCTAAATGTTCCAGGAAGTGATGCTGAAAAAGAGCAGCGTTTGTCCCTCTGGCCTTCTCCTCCCCTCATCTGTTTCTCACACACACGCGCGCAGGCGCACGCACGCGCGCACACACACACACACACACACAGATTGAGAGAGAGCGTGTGAGGTGGTGTGTTGTGATCAGTCTGACCAGGCCATGGAGCTATAAGTGGAGCACGGGTGACAGTGATCTATGACTTTCTCTGTAACTTTCCAGGGGAAAAAAACCTGTATCTAATAAAATTCAGTGATATTTTCAGCTTCATTAGATTCTCTGATATCTACAGAAACATCTACAGAAACATCCACAGAACCATCTACAGGAACATCTACAGGAACATCTACAGAAACATCCACAGAAACATCTACAGATACATCTACAGATACATCCACAGAAACATCTACAGAAACATCCACAGAAACATCTACAGAAACATCTACAGATACATCCACAGAAACATCTACAGATACATCCACAGAAACATCTACAGAAACATCCACAGAAACATCCACAGAACCATCTACAGAAACATCCACGGAAACATCTACAGGAACATCTACAGGAACATCTACAGAAACATCTACAGGAACATCTACAGAAACATCCACAGATACATCTACAGAAACATCTACAGGAACATCCACAGGAACATCTACAGAAACATCTACAGGAACATCTACAGAAACATCCACAGATACATCTACAGAAACATCTACAGGAACATCTACAGAAACATCTACAGGAACATCCACAGGAACATCTACAGAAACATCTACAGGAACATCTACAGAAACATCTACAGGAACATCTACAGAAACATCTACAGAAACATCTACAGAAACATCCACAGAAACATCTACAGAAACATCCACAGATACATCTACAGAAACATCCACAGATACATCTACAGATACATCTACAGATACATCTACAAAGACATCTACAGGAACATCTACAGGAATATCTACAGAAACATCTACAGGAACATCCACAGGAACATCTACAGAAACATCTACAGGAACATCCACAGGAACATCTACAGAAACGCACTGGCTTCGTTTGTGGTTCTAACCCTGTCACATGCTCATGAATTCATAATGAGGAACCATGACATCATCCTCCAACATCTGGCTTTCTCACATCTCACTCACACCATTGTCCTGTGGACGCAACACACTGACGGTTCAACTATGATTTAATAAATATAAATATAAATGTAAATATAAATATAAATATAAATATAAATATAAATATAAATATAAATATAAATATAAATATAAATCATGGATGTGAATATGTTTATGATTGGAATAAGGTTCCTGACTGATCTGCTGTTGACGACACATGATGACTGTGGCTCAGCTGGACATAGCGTGTTAGCTGGCACGCTGTGAGCCACGTGTTTACATGTTGTGTTGTGTTGTGTTGTGTTGTGTTGTGTTGTGTTGTGTTGTGTTGTGTTGTGTTGTGTTGTGTTGTGTTGTGTTGTGTTGTGTTGTGTTGTGTTGCGTTGCGTTGTGTTGTGTTGTGTTGTGTTGTGTTGTGTTACATGACTTCACAGGGCTCAGCTGAAGCTTTTAACACAACAGAAAACCATGTTGTGGTGATTAAGTATGAATTCAGGCCGGTGAGTATTGTGTTGCGACATTATACAAACGTGTTCACCTGGCAGTTGTTATGGTTCTCTCTCTCACACACACACACAAACACACACACACAGACACACACACACACAGACACACACACACACAGACACACACACACACAGGCAGATGACCTTCTCTTCAAAGTGCCGCTGTCCGGTTTCTTCCAAACCTCTCAGCACTGCAGAGGAGGCGCCGCCGCCGCCGCCGCCGCCGCCGCTCCTACTGCAACTGCTGCTATTGCTGCTGCTGTTGTTGCTATGAGACAAATGACGGTCTGTCAGGGGAACAGTCATCGCTCCCCGACAGCAACACACCGATGTGTTGTGAGATAAAACACTTTCACCCAAACACACAAACTCAGCCTGTGACTTAGAGTCGGATAAATATCTGTTGGTTTATATCGACAGTTCAACGTTTCTAACGTCAACAACAGCAACAGCAACAGCAACAACAACAGCAACAGCAACAGCAACAGCAACAGCAACAGCAGCAACAACAACAACAACAACAACAACAACAACAACAACAACAACAACAACAGCAACAGCAACAACAACAACAACCCCCTGATGTAAACGGAACTGAATTTGTCACACACTGGTGGATCAGAGCTGTGGCTCATGGGCACTTCAGCAGGAGCCATCTGGCTCACATTTCATAGGCATT
>JAFBJQ010001522.1:98397-108322 GCA_016785345.1 Trinectes maculatus
CCCGCCCCACACCCCCCCACCCCGCCCCCGTCTCCTCTCATCACCACTGCCGCTCCTCTCTCTGCTCTCATATCCTCTTCTCCACTTTATCTCCTCTCAACTCTTCACCTCTCCCCTCCGCTTTCATCTGCCTACTCCATATTCCCTACTCCCTACTGCTTACTGCCTATTCCCTGTTCCCTACTCCCTATTCCCTATTCCCTACTCCCTATTCCCTACTGCCTATTCCCTGTTCCCTACTCCCTATTCCCTATTCCCTACTGCCTACTGCCTACTGCCTACTGCCTACTGCCTACTGCCTACTGCCTACTCCATATTCCCTATTCCCTACTCCCTATTCCCTATTTCCTACTCCCTACTGCCTACTGCCTACTGCCTCTTCCCTATTCCCTATTCCCTACCTATTCCCTACTCCCTACTCCATATTCCCTATTCCCTACTCCCTACTGCCTACTCCATATTCCTTATTCCCTACTGCCTATTCCCTACTCCCTACTCCCTACTCCCTATTCCCTGTTCCCTACTGCCTATTCCCTACTCCCTACTGCCTATTCCTCACTGCCTATTCCCTTTTCCCTACTGCCTATTCCTTACTGCCTACTCCTTACTGCCTACTCCCTACTGCCTATTCCCTACTCCCTACTCCCTACTCCCTATTCCCTGTTCCCTACTGCCTATTCCCTGTTCCCTACTGCCTACTCCCTACTCCATACTCCCTACTGCCTACTCCCTATTCCCTATTCCCCATTCCCCATTCCCTACTCCCTACTGCCTATTCCCTACTCCTTATTCCCTAATCCCTATTGCCTACTCCCTATTCCCTACTGCCTACCCCCTACTCCTAATGCCTATTCCCTACTCCCTACTTATTATTCCCTAATCCCTATTTCCTACTCCCTACTCCCTACTCCCTATCACCTATTTCCTTCCCCCTCGTTCTCTCGACTAGTTTCCACCTCAGCAGGGGTTCACTAATGAAGCAGAGATTTATATATATAGACTGAGACGGAACGGAATCAGCGAGATGGATAGAAGCAGAGTGAGTGAGAATGAGATGGGGGGGCGAGAGAGAGAGAGAGAGAGAGAGAGAGAGAGAGAGAGAGAGAGAGAGAGAGAGAGAGAGAGAGAGAGGGAGAGAGAGGGAGAGAGAGGGAGGGAGGAGAGAGGAGTAGAGGTGGCTGTTGGGTTTTTTATAATTGGCTGTCTGTGACTCAGAGAGGGTGAGTACAGTATCCGTCTGCACACACACACACACACACACGCACACACACACACACACACACACACACGCCTGCCTAACATGACATGAAACCAGCTTCTGGAGCCTCGGGCCTGAGAACATTTAAATGATCTGCCGTCTCCTGGGCTGAGTGTGGTCTGAAGATCACAGCAGCAGCTCCACGCTCGTTTCCCTCTGGTTCCACTAATGAGAGTCGCTAACGACACCTCGCCATCATGTGACTGCTGACTCCCAACCTGCAGGTTCACTCATACATGATGTACATGGTACAGTCGCTGTGGTAGCTGTTCCTCCTCTCTCTCTGTGTGTGTGTGTGTGTGTGTGTGTGTGTTAACATTAACATAATTTGTCAACTAACGATGTAACAGAATGTAAAAATAATACGTGTTGTCTCCTCTCATGCTATAAAGATTATAAAGATGAGAGGAGGTGTAATGATTTTTTTCGCCTGATTAAGAATCATTCATAATCCAATGCCTCCAGAACGTCTGCGATGACTTTTCAAATTAGACCAGTGAGTATTTCCTCATCCAGACAAATCCGTTCATCATCACAATAAACAACATCACACGTGTCAAAACACTGTTGTTGTGTTACTGCTCAGGTGCAGAATCGAACCTGTGAGAACATCTATTTATATACGAGGAGAAACGGAGAGAGAGGAAGAACTCCTGCTCTGCTCCTTCATGAAAACTCCCTGCATCAGACTCGCTTCACCGGGAAGCTGCTTCTTAATATTCCCAGCCGTTCCACAGATGTAAGTAAAACCGGCTTCTCTGATAATGGACCTGAGGCAACGGGAGAAAAGCGTCTGCGAGGCCTAATTAAAGAAGACACACTGCCGCCCGCGTGTGTTCAGGACCGCGGGCGCGTTCCAGTCGCTTCCCAGGATGTTTCCGTCCTCGTCTCCGATTCAGACGACAGACAGAACCACGTCTCCTGGACGCGAGGTCAAGGTCGAAGAACCTGAGAGACAAAAGGGAAGCGAGCGGAGACAGCGTCGGCGTCATCGCTGTGGACGTCATGTGATCACCGTCCAACGTCCAACATTTACCTGTGGATACGAGCTGAGAAATAACGACACACAACGCTGTGACGCCTCGAAAACTGGCATCTGCAACACTGTCAAAGCTCTGATGAATAATTTACACTGCTGCTTCACAATTCACCCGCAGAAGAAGGAAGGAAACACTGATTCGCCCAGAGAAGATGTGTGGAGAAGACGACCTTCTCTCCAGTCAGAGACCATCTGACAATCACATCATCACATCACAGCATCACAACGTCACAACATCAAAACAATATCACAACGTTACAACATCACAACAATATCACAACGTCACAACGTCACAACATCACAACAATATCACAACGTTACAACATCACAACAATATCACAACGTCACAACATCAAAACATCACAACAATATCACAACGTTACAACATCACAACAATATCACAACGTCACAACATCAAAACATCACAACAATATCACAGCGTCACAGCATCACAACGTCACAACATCACAACAATATCACAACGTTACAACATCACAACAATATCACAACGTCACAACATCAAAACATCACAACAATATCACAGCGTCACAGCATCACAACGTCACAACATCACAACAATATCACAACGTTACAACATCACAACAATATCACAACGTCACAACATCAAAACATCACAACAATATCACAACGTCACAACATCACAACATCAAAACATCACAACAATATCACAACGTTACAACATCACAACAATATCACAACGTCACAACATCAAAACATCACAACAATATCACAACGTCACAACATCAAAACATCACAACAATATCACAACGTTACAACATCACAACAATATCACAACGTCACAACATCAGAGCCATTTTCTAATTTACACCTCTGGATTTGCTCCTTCTCCGTTGACTGGTGTCTGTGTGTGTGTGTGTGTGTGTGTGTGTGTGTGTGTGTGTGTGTGTGTTAGAGAGAGATATCTCTAACTGATCTGCACACCTGAATAAACAACAGTGATTTTCCTCTTCACATCGACACTGTACACAGCGTACATCATGTCCCCAGGCAAACAGCATAATGTGATCACACACACAGACACACACACACACACACACACACACACACTCAGCTGAGAAATAATGTCTTCCTGTCCTGAGGATGAGATATTGATTGTGGCTCCAGCAAGCGCGGAGTTTCCATTTACACACTTTTGAGTTTGACAGTGAACGCGTCGCCCATTCGCCGGTTGTTAACTGCGAAACGCTCGTAACTTACAGCGTAAACGGCTCCACAGGAAATGTACGACACTAAACGCGTCTCCCGCGTCCAGCAGGGGAAAGTGAAGGGATAAATAATGAGGAGGCAGTGATGTTGTGTTGTTGTTGCAGTGTTTTCTCGACTGCAGGTCGCTTCCATTAAAGCAACACTACGTATGATTTGTAGTATTTGCTCCTGGGGTCCCCCTACAGTCGAGAAATGGTACTTGTTGATGAAACACGTCTTCAGACGAGGTAAAGTAGGCTAGTCTTACCGCATTTTATACAAAGATTATTTTGAAATATCAGTTTAAATAAATATCAATAATAAATATTGTAGCCACCCTTAATATGGACGACACAGAGCCATACTGGTCTTTAGCTGGTGTTTCATTTTGCAACCTGAACACAGGTAGCCACACCAAAACAAGAACCACACCTGAGTGCTCTTAGCATTAGCTCCTCAAGCATTAGCTCCTCAAGCATTAGCTCCTCAAGCATTAGCTCCTCACGCTGCTCTCAACCCGGAACAACAACCTCTGCGTTTGTGCCTCCTGTTAGGCCGCGTAAATAAGGCGGCCACACACACTGGCGCCATCACGTCCCGTCACGTCACCAATCGCGTGAGTGCACCCAGAGAGGATGCCGTGAAGCGATGTTGTAGTTTTCTGAGTGGTGACATGGTGCCAGTGTAGGAGAATCAGGCGCTGTCAAGCCATGACAAAGGTGTAATTGGACTTATTGTGAGTTGTTGTATCATCAGAATGATTTTGAAAATATAGTTGCTTTAAAACCAACCGTCTGGCGGGCGAGCGAGCGAGACAGAGACAGAGAGAGAGAGAGAGAGAGCGGGGTCACTTGTGAATGTGTGGGATGTTTGTTTTCCCTGGGCTCTCGGCTGCAGGTGAGTTAACGTGGGAGATCTCACTAATGCAGTTTGTGCAGAGAACTGAGCAACAATGAAAAAAAAAAAAATCAGTAATGAATTCTCAGGACGATTTTCCTTAATGACATCCATCAGGCCTGAATCCATTATAAGGTGCTTTACAATGGTTTCAACATGCACACACACACATGCACACACACACTCATAAGTCACACACACACACACACAGAGGGAGAGAGAACAGAAGAAGGCAGTTAATAGTAAAGTAATGAAGAGTTACGACATTAACTCCTTATGAGCCTCTCATCACTCATAAATCACTTAGAAACCAATTTCATAGCAAAGCAGGGGCGAGCGAGAGAGAGATTTTGAGATTTTAAATATATGACTTTATTTACAATTATTCACAAAAATATATTTTCACTTTTCTATATATATTTGTTCTATATATATGTATATATATATATATATAAATAAAGCTATACACATATAAAAGTATGCCCACATATGCCTATACAGACATACACACATACATATACACACACACATACACATACATATATATATATATAACTATACGTTGTATAAAAAAGTGCTATTTTTAAGTTAGGTAGCTTCTAAAACTCAGTTTTTCACTGTCGGTCACATTAGTGGGAGATCTCACTAATGCAGTTTGTGCAGAGAACTGAGCAACAATGAAAAAAAAAAAAATCAGTAATGAATTCTCAGGACGATTTTCCTTAATGACATCCATCAGGCCTGAATCCATTATAAGGTGCTTTACAATGGTTTCAACATGCACACACACACACATACACACACACACACACACTCATAAGTCACACACACACACAGAGAGGGAGAGAGAACAGAAGAAGGCAGTTAATAGTAAAGTAATGAAGAGTTACGACATAAACTCCTTATGAGCCTCTCATCACTCATAAATCACTTAGAAACCAATTTCATAGCAAAGCAGGGGCGAGCGAGAGAGAGAGAGAGAAAGAGAGAGAGCGAGGGGGCGAGGGAGGGGGTGTGAAGGGCTGGATGGAAGAAAAGAAAAGACAATGGAAGAGGAAGAGAAGATGACTCACGAAAGAAAAAGGAGCGAGTTGAGGATAAGTGCTAACGAAGGAAAGGAAAGAAGGAAAGAGAGAGGCTGAAGAGGCCAAAAGAAAACGGACACACACACACACACACAGACAGAGGCAGAATCACAGAGCTGGTATTAATGTGCGGGCGGCGGCTCCTGGGAGCCCATTAGCTTCAGGACTATTCAGCGCTCCATTTGGATTAGGCTGCACTGGGACAGGGATTAAATGAACTCTGCTGCCACACGACAACATCCCCACAAACCCTCACTGTACCACTGTCGTCTGACAGACACACAAACACACACCGACACACTGAGGAGATCGTTTACTTTGTTTCAATCACCCAAAGCTGCAGCCAACAGTAAACTACAAAATAAATGATTATTATTATTATTATCATTATTATTATTATCATTATTATTATTATCATTATTATTATTATTATTATTATTATTATTATCATTATTATTATTATTAGTATTATTATTAGTAGTATTAGTATTAGTATTAGTATTAGTATTAGTATTAGTATTATTGTATTGTTCCTAGTTTACGTTTCAGGAATGAGCTGTTTCTAAGATTCCGAGAGTCTTTACTCTGAACCTGTCTTTTGTTCAGAAACATCTAATGAGATGAAACCTGAGGAGCAGCTGCTGCAACCGAGGCCAATTTTAAATTCTTGCCTTCAGTGTTGCTTCCAGGTGAGAAAAAAACGAATAATGATAATGATAACGACAATGATAATAATAATAACCAGCTGCTGGATGATCATATCTGCAGCCTGCAGCAGGTTGAGTGGGACAGTGCCGCTGGTCACATGATCACATTGCGGGACACACAGAGCGGCATTGAGGTTGTTTGATTCACACGCACACATGCATTAGTGCTGACTGGATCGTTTTATACAAAGTTGTGTGCATACATTAACCCGAGCATCTGCAGCGACTCACACGTACAGTAACTCTGACTCTTATTTATTCACACGCTGCAGCACGGGGACATTTACATTTAGACCATCTCCAGGTCCAGATGACTCCGCCGCAGCGCCTGACCTTAAAAACATGGGTTCGTGGCATGAAACAATTATTCTTCGATGAAAATATATATTTCTGTGTTTCCCTTATCGGATCATCAGAGAGAGAGAGAGAGAGAGAGAGAGAGAGAGAGAGAGAGGTGAAACACATGATGCCAGGAATCAAAGGTTTGATCCTGGTTTCCTGCAGCGGCTTCGGAAAGAGGAAGTGAACGCCTCTAATACGCAAACGTGTCCCGTCTCACTCGCATGCATTTCAATACGTTAAAAAAAAACAACAACCCGAAGGCAGCAATCAACCAAACCTGATGTCATCAGTGATCATCACGACTGTGGGAAGCAACGTTAGTGATGAATCAGACGTGAATGAATTAAAAAAGGGAGCCGGGATGTGAGGGGAGAGTGGAAAGCTGGTGTTATTTCTCTGTCCAATCACAATCATTTCAGATGGTAACAAAGACGACAAAGTCAGCTCGACACATTAAAGCCTGTACATAAAGAGCGTCGCAGCATCGGTTCTGGTCCAGTGGACGATCCCGTGTTCCTGACCTGCTCCTGAAGCTTTTTCCCAATTACAGGGGGTCCTCGAGTTACGTCGGTGGCGAATTACGTCGTTTTCGTAGTTACGACACATCTCCCGTGAACTTCCTTGTTTCGGATTAAGTGGTTTGCCCCGTAAATACGTACAAACTTCACACGGGAACTAGTATGTCAAGAGGGACAAGAGGGACAAAAGGCAATTCACCATAATAAACTCTTATTTTAGCGTGGTGTTATAGCGACATCTGGTGGCACAATGTATGCACAATGGCACAATGAATGTATGGTCCGATTTACGTCGAAATTCGCTTACGACACATTCTCAGGAACGGATCTCCGACGTAACTCGAGGACCCCCTGTATTCAGTGTGAGGGGGAAACGAAGAGGAAGTGAACGCCTCTAATACGCAAACGTGTCCCGTCTCACTCGCATGCATTTCAATACGTTAAAAAAAACAACAACAACCCGAAGGCAGCAATCAACCAAACCTGATGTCATCAGTGATGATCACGACTGTGGGAAGCAACGTTAGTGATGAATCAGACGAGGATGAATTAAAAAAGGGAGTCGGGATGTGAGGGGAGAGTGGAAAGCTGGTGTTATTTCTCTGTCCAATCACAATCATTTCAGATGGTAACAAAGACGACAAAGTCAGCTCGACACATTAAAGCCTGTGAACTTTACATAAAGAGCGTCGCAGCATCGGTTCTGGTCCCGTGGACGATCCCGTGTTCCTGACCTGCTCCTGAAGCTTTTTCCCAATAATCAGTGTGAGGGGGAAAAGATGGCTTCTTCCATGAATTCATGCATCAACGTTTCCTGCTCCTCCGTGATTTGTTTATGTTTTCATTTCATTGCATTTCTTTAAAAAATTCATCATGTTGCAGCAGGAGACACGATATTTTACAAGCTCCTCGACGCCGGAGAACTCCATCCTGCTCATCCTGCTCATCCCGCTCATCCTGCTCATCCCGCTCATCCCGCTCATCCCGCCTCTCAGTCATCACTTCATAACGCCAGGCGACTTGATTAGAGGGAATTAGCGCCGCGCAGCCCTGAGCTCACAGGGTTGAAGCCTGTGTCACCAGAGGGCAGATCGATGATCCGTTACTGTTCACTCTGCACGGCGCCGAGGTCTAAAGGTCACATCACTCATTACTGTTAATGTCATATTCCAGGGAAAAGATTTTCCCAATATGAGACTCGTAAACACGTTTTATCATGTGAGTCAAAGGTCACCAGGGGCATTTAGCAAACGCTGCATCGTATTATTATTATTATTACTGTTACTATTATTATTACTATTACTATTATTATTATCATTATTACTATTATTATTATCATTATTATCATTATTATCGCCGCCGAGCGACGGCGTGGCGACACTGAGTAATCGACCCACACAGTTTCACAGTTAACACTGTTTTGGCGTTTGCTTGAATGTGATTGACAGTGAACACACAGAAGCGTGGTGAACAATCAGACAGAGATGGATTCATGTTTGAAAAGCAACACAAGCAGCTGCTGGAACCTGAGAGCAGCTGTCAGCTGGACCACACTGACTGAGACGGACATGGACATGGACATGGACACAGACACAGACTGACCGACGGCTATTTACAGATGCATCACGCTTTCTGTTGCGTGTGTGTGTGTGTGTGTGTGTGTGTGTGTGTGTGTGTGTGTGTGTGTGTGTGGTTATATGTGGTCAGTGACATCATGTCTTGCAGTAAGACGAGATGCTGTTTTTTTTCTGTGCCGACAGAATGCGAAACAGTCTGTCTCTTCACTTTAACTGTCTGTCTGCCTGCCTGCCTGCCTGTCTGTCTGTCTGCCTGTCTGTCCATCTATCCATCTAAACGCAAGTTTATTTACTAACTTACACAATATTATATATTATAACTGATTGATTGATTGGATAATTGATTGATTGGGCTTAATACCCCCCCCCCGTCCCTCATGTCTAATGGAACATCTGCATGGACTGTTCCATTAGACATGAGGACAGCAGACCAGATGAGACCAGACAGACACACACACACACACACACACACACACACACACACACACAGATAATGATACAACACCCTACATCCTGACAGAACAATTTCCCCCTCTCTCTCTCTCTCTCTCTCTCTCTCTCTCTCTCTCTCTCGCTCACAGTGTTGTCTGATGAGGCCGTCATGCCGGGCGATCGGCTGATCCATCTCTCTCTCTCTCTCTCTCTCTTTTTGTCTGTCTCTCCTCCCTCCATTAAACTTTTATTACTCTCTCTTCCTGTCTCGCTCAGGAACCAGTTCCCCCTTCAGTCTAATTCAGAAAATTACAGTCCATGAATTTATAGTGGGACGGAGTGATACGGAGGGGACGCCGTTATCACCTCCGCTCAGCGACTCCGGATCGTTTGCTTTTACTTTTCTTTCTTTTTTTTCCTCATGAGCGATGAACATAAATCCTCCACATCCTCAGAAACTGTCGTTTCACTGTGGATCTTCTTCTTCTACTGCAGTGACCCTGCAGTGACCTGCTGATTGTGACAGGTGATGAACAGCGTCATCAGTGGCGTCGGGTCAAACCGGGTGCGAGCTGAGACGGAAACGTTTTGGTTCCAGCTGGAACAAACCGAGCGAAGGCTGAAATCTGACGCCTGAGGTTTTCACACCGTTTCAGAGGGGGGTCTGAGTGACGAGACAGGGCCTGCCTGTCTGTCTGTCTGCCTGTCTGTCCATCTATCCATCTAAACACAAGTTTATTTACTAACTTACACAATATTATATATTATAACTGATTGATTGATTGGATAATTGATTGATTGGGCTTAATACCCCCCCCCCCCGTCCCTCATGTCTAATGGAAC
>JAFBJQ010001522.1:116362-241362 GCA_016785345.1 Trinectes maculatus
CAGACGGACTGATTGGAATTTGGCGATGAAAACGCGTTTGGTACCATAATCGAGGATGGAGGATTAATCACGCGCTCTGAGTGCTGCTGACACTGTGTGTGTGTGTGTGTGGGTGTGTGTGTGTGTGTGTGTACCTGTAGTGCCTCGTGTCTCTCAGTGCTCGGTTGCTGGGGATGCGTTCACTCTCCCTCTGGTTGAAGGCGTACAGGGTGTACGGGTCGTCGCCGGGCCTCCAGCGCCGGGCGTTCAGGTAACTCCGCTCGTCGAAGCCTTCCAACATGTCCTCCCACTCCGCGTCCGACATCTGCCGACCAATCAGCATCCATCAATCTCTGTGACATCATCACCACAGTTCGACTCATAACAATAACAATCCAGCGTTTGTATTGAATGTGACATAAATGTATGAGTCAGTCAGGACCCAAAGGGTCTGCAGGTGAACCTGTGCTGCCATTCAAATGTTCAAACCTTTATTCAGCCACCTGTAACATATGAAACAAACAGTGTGAAACAGTCGCTCTCAGGTTGTGTTGACTGACAGGTTCTCTGCTTCAGTCATCAGCTGCATTGTGCGTCTCGGACACTAACGTGTGATTATCCACCGCACACGGTGTCTGTGTGTGTGTGTGTGTGTGTGTGTGTGTGTGTGTGTGCGTGTGTGTAAAAGCGTCTGGAGAGCTTTTAAAGGACGTTTTACTTAAAGAAGACATAGAAAGCTTTTTTTTTTTAACCTCCTGTTCCTTGCTGTTTATGAGGATGAATGCTGCACTCTGGTTTTTCTTCCTCTTTGTCTTCTTCTCGTTTTCAGGACTAAATGTTGCTCTCTCTCTCTCTCTCTCTCTCTCTCTCTCTCTCTCTTCATTATGTGAATTGGAGCTGACACACACACACACACACACGCCGTACGGTAGTGAAGCAATAATCATTAGTTGGAATAATAAAGGCCTGGTCTCTTCCTGTCTTTACAGACGTTAAAGATGTAAACAAACCAATAACAACAGGAGAGAATTACTCCATTACAAAATAAAATGCATTTTTTTATTTTATTTTATTTTATTTTTTTAAATCACAGATAGTATCTTCATCTGTGCACTGTGCATGTGGTTGTATCCTTCATATTAAAGGCTCGTTTTTTCTCTCTCTCTCTGTTAGATGTGTCCTTGGACACAATGTTTTCAACAGAGACTCATCAGCTGCAGCACAACACAACACAACACAACACAACACAACACAACACAACACAACACAACACAACACAACTCAGAACACAACCCACAGCTGAGTGCGATGAGTGTCTGGGCTGGGTCTGGGTGGAGGTCTCTGCAGAGCGAGCGTCTTGCCACAGTGAATAAATGGAAATCAATATGTCTGCCTGAAGGTGTGAAGTCAGCCACAGAACGAACGCACACGCACACGCACACGCACACGCACACGCACACGAGCCAATCATGTAAAACCTGCAGTTTGCAGCCGACGGCCTCAGGCAGGAAAAAACAGCAGTATGACCCTTTAATATGCTAATCAGAGGGTTGTCATTGTGCGTCAAAGAGACGGTTTGTTGTCCTGCATCTTGTTTCCAGTGTTGCACACTGTTAAAAAAACCTGCACTTTCACAGAAAACAAATACACACGTTATAAAGTCTGATACAAAATGTTTAACGTCGCACATAAATCATGATGGAGACGCAAAAAAAAAACACAAGGTGGCAACAAAACAACAGAGAAGAAACTACAGCTGCACTGTGTGTGTGTCCCAGTGTGTGTGTGTGTGTGTGTGTGTGTGTGTGTGTGTGTGTGTGTGTGTGTAGTTTACAAGAGTGTGTATTCTTTAAGAGAGAGTACACGTGCCCACACAGGAGGGAGTGTGTAGTGTGCGTTGTTAAAACGAGTGTGTGAATCCTTTATGAGTGTGTGTGTGTTTGTATGTGTCATATGAGAGCTTGTTTGTGTGTGTGCGTGTGTGTGTGTGTGTGTGGGTGTGTGTGTGTGTGTTAGTGAGAAGATATAAAGAATGTACATTTTCTCTCTTACACCATAAACACAACACAGGAGCTTCAGCAAAAAACAATGATGCAATATTTCTCCCAAACGACCTCACACACACACACGCACACACAGACACACACACACACACACACACACCGGGTCCAGGTACTGACAGTGTAGTGTGTCTGACAGAATAACATTTAGAGCGAAGCAGCAGTCAGGATGGAGGGATGCAGAGGACGAGTGACACAACTCGTTTTCTTCCTCACTCGTCCTCCTGCTCTCTCTCTCTCTCTCTCTCTCTCTCTCTCTCTCTCTCTCTCTCTCTCTCTCTCTCTCTCTCTCTCTCTCTCTCTCTCTCATTATTCAGCCATACAACTTGCTGATGCGACACATTGTCTAAATGGGGCCATTAGGGGGCTGCGAGTCAGACTCTTATCGTGTGTGTGTGTGTGTGTGTGTGTGTGTGTGTGTGTGTGTCTGTAACAGCGAAGCCTGAAGAAGAGGCAAAGAGGGAAGGAAGAAATGAAGGTGAAGAGACGAGAGAAGGAGATGAAGACGTAAGAGAAGGACAAAAGACAAAATAAAAGAATAAGAAAAGACAGGGGACGCAGGATGGAGGAGGGGGGGGGGACGGGGGGGGGGGGGGTGGGGTGTTGTGTGCAGTGGGAGAGAAGGGGGGGGGGGGGGGGGGGGGGGGGGGGGGGTTGTTGTGAGCAGTGGGAGAGAAGATGGCACAGTGCATTAAGAAGACGAGCTCAGTGTTTGTGTGTTTATGTGTTTGTGTGTTTGTGTGTTTGTGTGACGTGTTAACAGGACTGAATCCAGAGGACCTTGAACGCAGCCTCTTCTGAGCGCGACGAGACACAAACTAATTTTACAACGGGGTGACAAGGCCACGTACGTGTGTGTGTGTGTGTGTGTGTGTGTGTGTGTGTGTGTGTGTGTGTGTGTGTGTGTGTGTGTGTGTGGGTGGGGGAGACAGAGGACGAATGACAATAAGGAGTGAACTAAGGAAAAACCCCGTTATCTCGTCCTTCACACTAACACACATCACAGGCAGACTCACAACCACTCAAGCCTTCTGTTTACACAGCGTCAACACAACTCTGCAACAAAACACAACACAGGGCAATACTGCTCGTCACCTCTGACAGCCACTATACAACACATACATCAACCCCGCTCCTTTCCACAGACACACACTGCGTTGTGATGAATCTTGTGTGTAACAACTGTGACCCAGTCTGATTTCTCCATGATTTTCTTCTCATGACTTTTCTTTTGTGTGTTTGTCGTTGATGAATGAACGACTGCGTCGGCAGCTGTCGTCCATCATCTCCTCACACTCACAGACTCACACTCACAGACACACACACACAGACTCACACTCACAGACTCACACTCACAGACACACACTCACAGACACACACTCACAGACACACACTCACAGACTCACACTCACAGACACACACACAGACACACACTCACAGACTCACACACAGACACACACTCACAGACACACACTCACAGACTCACACTCACAGACACACACACAGACTCACACTCACAGACGCACACTCACAGACTCACACACACAGACACACACTCACAGACTCACACACAGACACACACTCACAGACACACACACACAGACTCACACTCACACTCACACACTGACAGACTCACAGTCAGGTTGCAGATGTGGGTGTGAGGTGCAGATGTTGCTGAGGATAAATGATGTCAGATCTTCACTCGTGTGTTTTATCAATAATAAAAACACTGTCAGATGTTAAGAAGTGAACTGTTGATAAAGAGACTCATTTACATAAACCTTTCCTTATCAGCTCGTTATCTCTAATTTGCCAGTGAGGGGTTTTTTGTGCCACACAATCACATTTGTCTTTATCTTCAGGTCTCGGCTGACTTCAAAGTCTGTTGTACATCAGGGCGTGTTTGGGTGGCGTCGCCCTTTACAGTGCCTCTCCGCTGGAGCGAAGAGGAAACGACTGAGGAAACGACTGAGGACACGACTGAGGAAACGCTTTGATCACATGCTCCTTTAATCTGCGAGGAACAGACAGACAGACAGCAGACGCACAACTCTGCTCCACCACACAACACACAACACATGATATAAGATCTGCTACACCTGTGGCTTTTGTGTTTTTCTGCTGCGAGACGACCACAACTCCTCCTCCACTCACCTCCTCACCTCGTCTCCTTACCTCCTCTCATTACCTCCTCCTCCACTCACCCCCTCACCTCGTCTCCTTACCTCCTCCTCCACTCACCTCCTCACCTCGTCTCCTTACCTCCTCTCATTACCTCCTCCTCCACTCACCTCCTCACCTCGTCTCCTTACCTCCTCTCATTACCTCCTCCTCCACTCACCTCCTCCTCCACTCACCTCCTCACCTTGTTTCCTTACGTCCTCTCATTACCTCCTCCTCACCTCGTCTCCTTACCTCCTCTCATTACCTCCTCCTCCACTCACCTCCTCCTCCACTCACCTCCTCACCTCGTCTCCTTACCTCCTCTCATTACCTCCTCCTCCACTCACCTCCTCACCTCGTTTCCTTACGTCCTCTCATTACCTCCTCCTCACCTCGTCTCCTCCTCACCTCATCTCCTCTCCTTACCTCCTCACCTCCTCTCCTCTCCTCCTCCACTCACCTCCTCTCCTTACCTCCTCACCTCGTCTCTACTCATCTCCTCCTCTCCTTACCTCCTCTCCTCTCCTTACCACCTCCTCTCCTCACCTCCTCCTCTCCTCTCATTGCCTCCTCCTCACCTCTCCTCTCCTTACCACCTCCTCTCCTCACCTCCTCCTCTCCTCTCATTGCCTCCTCCTCACCTCTCCTCCACTCCTCCTCTCCCCGTCACCTTACCGCCTCGCCTCATCTCCTCCTCACCTCGTCTCCTCTCCTATAAGGTAGTTGTTGTTTGTGTGAAGTCTTATTGAGCTCATGTCTGGAGAGAGCACAGCTACATCAATGCAACACACACACACACACACACACACACACACAAACACACACACACATGCACGCACACACACACATACACACAGCTCACTTATCAATTAAGACTGTGTATAGATCTGTCCCTGCAGCAGTGGTGCTTGTTTGGTTTCTACATTGTTTCCTGTTCCAGGTCATACGTCTCTGAACACACACACACACACACACACACACACACTGAGACAGGTATGTGTGTACGAGCTGTGTTCAGACTGACAGATACTGACAGAAAGGAATGTGTTCTATGATCTTTTGAATGCAGCTCAGTGGATGAAGAACCTGAGGTAAATGATCTGTGGGTTGTTCCTGCTCCTCAGACCATCAGCTGGTAACTGACTGAATGATATTTGCATTAAGAACCTCACCCCTCTGAAATGACTGCTCCATTAATCATGTGGTCGACGAACAGAAAGTCGTTTGTTAAATATAATCTGATGATTCATTCATCATCTGAGTGACATTTCCAAACAGACAGAATCATCGCATGACGTCTCCTGTCTGTGTTTATCGTCTCGTCTCCACCTGCTCAGTGAGACACGGTGACATCACGTCTCGCTCGCTACAAACCGCGCCGACGCCGTCCACGTTTGTCATTTGTCGCCGTCGACACGAGATGTTGTGTAAATCACAAACACAAACGGGGCTGCAGGAGTTTAATACCTCGGCTTCCAGTGAGTGGTTTAAATAAAACCACAGACACACAAACACTGAAACGCATCCTCACACACACGCACACATAAACGACGGACACAAAGACAGTTACGAATACACACAACAGTATCATATCTCACAACACACGCACAATACTCTGCAGTGAACCTGAAATCTACCAGCAGTGCAATGAATCACAGGAGCACAGGGACATGAGTGGAGCCACTCTGACAGATGCTGTGTGGTTTGATGCGTGTGTGTGTGTCTGTAGTGTGTGTCTGTGTGTGTGTCTGTGTGTGTGTTTTTCCCCTCTGTTTGGAGTGGAAAGCTACAACAACGCTCATCTTCCTGTTGAAGACACACGGATCACACACGTCATTCAAAACCATAAAAGTCCAGCTTGTTTCAAAACACCTCAGCATCAGCTCCCGCTTCAGGCTGACCTCCGACCTCTGACCTCTCACCTCCCCGTGGGTACAGTGGAGATGATGCAGAGGATCACATCGCATATTCATGCAACTGCACAGCAAAGAGTCAGGGATAAAAGCATCCAGCATAAAGCGTGTGGAGAGAGAGAGAGAGAGACAGACAGAGAGAGAGAGAGAGAGAGAGAGACAGAGAGAGAGACAGAGAGAGAGAGAGAGAGAGATGTGTCTGTAGGTGTTTACATCTATAAATCTCTATTGTTATTCACAGATTGTCAAGGTTTTCTCTCTCTCTTTGTTTACATGAGCTCAGAACGATAGAGAAACACAACTGAGGCGAACCTGCTGTGTGTGTGTGTGTGTGTGTGTGTGTGTGTGTGTGTGTGTGTGTGTGTGTGTGTGTGTGTGCTTCTGCATGCATATGAATGAGGTGACAGATGGGACGTTACTTAAACGTAACCTTGTGAGGATGCACCGTTTATCCTGCGCACGCAGGTCTGAGACGTGTGGATGTGAAGAGTGAAACACTGTGATGGAGGATGACAGACGAGGACGTGAGGAGACAGGAAGTGAGGAGACAGGACGTGAGGAGACAGGACGTAAGGATGCAGGACGTGAGGAGACAGGAAGTGAGGATACAGAATGATACACGTTGATGGTGATAATCGTTAGGTAGCGTCATTAGCATCAGCATCACTTCTGTAGTTCCAACAAATTGAACAGAGTGAGACATCTTAATGTTTTGCTGTCTATCCGTGTTGGGGATGAGTCTTCACACTGTCGACAGGAGAAACTGAACACGTTCTACATGAACATCACATAAAACCAAACACCTCTCTCTTCAACCAAATAACACCACATCAACAATTCAGGTGATGCTGTTGCCATAGATACCCTCCCCCCCGCCCCCTCCCCTAATCCATATCTGCTGTGTATCCCAGAGGACAACAGACTGGAAAACTGTTTATCAGATTTTAAAACGAGAGCGTTAAAGTGTACAACAGCTAACGTGATATAATCTGTGTTTTGTTTCATTACCTTTTTAGTTTGGGTCAAACATGGACGAGGGGTTAGTTAATGCTATACTGCATCCAGACACCAGGGGGCGATCCAGGTGGTTGGACCTTACTTCCGACTTTATATGATGATGTTAACCTAAAGAGTGGTTGCTACGTCACCTGCTGTTTACAGAGCTTATTCTGTCGTCAGCTGACGTAGGACTGTGTCACGGCGGCGACGGCGGCGTGTTAGCGCGCGCCGCCAGTGACAGGACGAGCGAAGAAACGACACATTGAGCACAAATGAGTGGCGACAGCGAAAACAGCTTGTTCTCTGTCTCCTCTTCGACCACTTCATTTGCTCCCTGTCGTCTCACTCCGCTTGTTCTTCTCTGTGTGTGGGTGTGTGTGTGTGTGTGTGTGTGTGTGTGTGTGTGTGTGTGTGTTTGTGTGTGTGTGTGTGTGTGTTGTTTTGTTTTTTTATCCATGAATCATTCTCATGCTCCTTTTGTGCTGCATCTTTGTTTTCATCCTCTTTGTCCTTCTTCTTCTTCTTCTTCTTCTTCTTTGTCCTTTTCTGTCACTTTGCTGTCGCCTTTGTTTTCTCCCTCACTCGTTCAATCATCTGCTACTTTTTGACTTTCCTCTCTCTCTCTCTCTCCCTCTCGCTCTCTCTCTCTCCCTCCCTGCCTGTTATCTTTCTCCCTCACTCTCTTTATCCTCATTTTAGCCTCCGCTCGCTATAAACTAGATTGATGGCTCAATCCTACATGCATCAAGGTGAGAATTACAATTTTCGCACCAGCACACAGGCGCTGTGCGCACACTCACACAAATGGCAGTCGACAATGACAACCCTATTCTCACAGTCACTCCCTTTGCCTCCCGCACACACACACACACACACACACACACACACACACGCACATCAGGCTGGAATCAGGTTTGAGGCAGAGACCAGAGAGGATTCTGGGTGATATCGCCTTCAATCCAAACACATTATTCTCATATGCTGCTGTTTTACACCACAACACAGTGATTATCAATGACATTTATGATGAGGATGATGATGATGATGACATCATTTCATTCAGTGGCAACACTGTGAAATAAATCACGTCCTGTACCTGTGTCATAAACACACACACACACACACATCTACATGCAAACACAATGTGAGTGTGTAGCTCATAAACAGCTTCAACATGACAACATGATGATACATGAAAACTCGTATCAATGTTACATGAGTCAAATTCATATGAATATCACTGTCAGTTCAGTGCATGGATGGTTTATCCTTAAATATAGATTTATCAGCGGCTTTCAGCCTTTCCACGCCTCTCTCTGTGTGTGTGTGTGTGTGTGTGTGTGTGTGTGTGTGTGTGGTATAATTTTGCAGTCAAAGATCCTTGATTACGCCGCATCCCCAACTTAAAAGAAAAAAAAACATTTATGCTGATTCCTGCTGTTTTTTTCTGGATCGTCAGCGTTATTTAAAAAAAAAAAAACAAAACACACTGTCCCCAACTCCCACTTACTCATCCGCCACCCCCCCACGATCAGCTGTGACCTTTGACCCCTGGCCTTAAGAGTGCCGGACACATCTTCATTCAACACAAATAATGAAATGTCACGTTGCCTGTAGAATCACAGCTCTCAGGTGACCTGTTCACCAACCTGTACAGAGACTCATATCATTTATAGATTATTATTATTATTGTCATCCATATTCTTCCCTCCCTGGGAACCGGTTACAGCTGCTCCGAAAACTCATTTCCCCTCTCCTCTCGTCTTCCTGATGGGGAGAGGGAAGGAGAAAGGAACAATAACTGCTTTTCATAGGATGGGAAAATGAATGATTTCCACTGCGGCCGTACACGGAGTGTGTCTGTGTGTGGTATGTGCGGGCTGTGCGGCGTGCAGCGACCGGGCGCCGTGATACGAGGGGCGAACACAGTGATTGGAGCATCGATCTTGTTTCCGTGAGAAATGAAAGAGCGAGAGGAAGTGAGACGGAGAGAGAGAGAGAGAGAGAGAGAGAGAGAGAGAGAGAGAGACGTTATGTGGCGAGAAAAGACGAAATAAAAACCAATTTAGAAAAAAACACTATGGTTTTGTATCTAGAATAGAATAGAATAGAATAGAATAGAATAGGAGTTTGGATGGTCGCCCTAAAAGTCCATTTTAATTTGGCAAATGCTGAAAATCATCGAGAAAAAGAAAACTGTGAATTGGCATTTAAATACCAGTACACACAGTCCAGGTTCACACTGACGCACAACACGCTGCGTATCTGCAGCAGGGAGGAGTCAGATTTATCTGCTATCACTCACTTATACCCCCCCCCCGCCCCCCCCATCACACAGAACCTCTATTTTCCACAGCCTCACCTGCAGCCGACACCGCCCATCTCCACCAGCCTGAACAATGTGATGATACTGTAATTAGGCAAATAACCACACAAGAGCCCACTGGGTTGATAATTACAGGGAGAGATGATGGAGTCTGGATGAAAACTGTCATTTCCAGAATTTACAAAAAAAAAAAAAAACAAAACAAAACATGATATAGAAAAAGAAAACTGTGAATTGGCATTTAAATACCAGTACACACAGTCCAGGTTCACACTGATGCACAACACGCTGCGTATCTGCAGCAGGGAGGAGTCAGATTTATCTACTATCACTCACTTAAAGACACCCCCCCCCCCCCCCCCCCCCCCCCCCCCCCCCCCCCCCGCCCCCCCCATCACACAGAACCTCTATTTTCCACAGCCTCACCTGCAGCCGACACCGCCCATCTCCACCAGCCTGAACAATGTGATGATACTGTAATTAGGCAAATAACCACACAAGAGCCCACTGGGTTGATAATTACAGGGAGAGATGATGGAGTCTGGATGAAAACTGTCATTTCCAGAATTTGCAAAAAAAACCAAAACAAAACAAAACATGATATTTTAACTGTTTTTCTCTTCAGCTCAGCAGAAAGTGGCTGAGTGGTTTTAGAGAAACGTCAGACTGTGACTCAGTCGAGACTCTGAATGATCCCGTTTCAACTCCTGCTCAACAACAACAACTACAACTACAACAACCACAACTACAACAACAACAACAACAATAATAATAATAATAATAATGATAAGCTGGTGAGCCAGAACGCACCCTGTTTGTGTCTCTTTGTTTGCGACTGTGAACAGAGTGTGTGTCTGTTGCTGATGACGACTGTACCTGCTGACGGAGCCCACACTCTCACAGCCACTGTGGAAAACTGAAGGATCAAGTTGGCAGCTCTGTATCTGGCTCGGGAATTAGCCGAGGTGTGTTACAGCATGTGTGTCATGACTTGAAAATGTCACAGACACACACGCACACACACCCCACACACACACACACACACACACACACACACACACACACACACACACGTGTGCGCAGCCTTTGCTGAATGAAGTGAGATTTGCACATTAGCTTGTAAGCTCACGTCTCGCAGAACAAGTCCACACAAGACACACACACACACGCACACACACACACACACAAACGCACACACACGCACACTCCTGATCAGCTAAGTGGCTGCAGCTGTTTCCAACCCTCCAACCTAAGTAGTTTAATTACACTTTGCATTTTTCCTATTGAGCCGTTTAGCAGAGGATCTTATCCAGGTCAGGTGACAGTGAAGGCAACAGCAGATTCCACTTCATCCTCTGAATTCTCCAGCGTGTGAAAAACACCTCCTGCTCACACGTGAGCATGACTAAATCTGGCTCGTGTGTGTGTGTGTGTGTGTGTGTGACGTGTGTGTCTTCACAGCTTTGTTGACACACAGTTCTGTTATTGGGAAGGAGACGACATCTCAACCCACGTCTGAACCCTCCTCACCTGTCTACTGCCATTAACGCTGAGGTCATGGAGGTCAGAGGTCACAACATAGCTGGTGATCAACACAATCAATATTCCCATCATGACAAAACATAGCTGTTTATTTAAGTGGCGACGACACGCACATGCTCATCTTAACATATTCATGTTGTGGCTACGCAAAACACTTCTATATGTCACTGACGCACACTGCTGCACACACACACACACACACGCACACGCACACACGCACACACACACACACACACACACACACACACACACACACACACACACACACACACACACACACACACACTGCCTGCTTCAAATTGAATCTAATTCTCTTCAAAGGGCGCAGAACAATCTGATAACGACTTTACACCCAGATGTGAGGTTGTGTAGTGGATGTGTGACTCATACAGCACTTATAGTGTTATCACAGGATATGAAAAATGACACCACACAACACACAGCTGCTACACACAGAGATACACACACACAGAGATACACACACACACACAGAGATACACACACACACACAACACCCAGAATGCACAGCAGGAAAAAACTCACAATTTACAACACGGATTAAAAAATGGAAACTGGAGAAAAACACACGTTTCTACTCATCTACCTGTGCTGACTGACACACACACACACACACACACACACACACACACACACACACACACACACACACACACACACACACACACAGACTCTCCTCTGTTTTCACTTGAGTGAAGTTTTGTTTTCATATTATTAAAACTCTTCTCCTTTCTTCCACTGAAACAACAACAACAACAACACACATACAGACACACACACACACACACACACACACACAGACAGACAGACAGGTATGTGGAGGTGTGTGTGTGTGGAGCTCACCTGGCCGTGCTCCGGCTCTCCGCCCCCGGCTGCGGCTCCTGCCCCGGGGCCGAGCTCGGGCAGCCTCCTCCGGCTCAGCACCAGCAGGTAAACCAGCGCTCCCAGCCACACGAGCACCGCCACGGCCACCGCCAGCCTCCGACAGAGACGCTTCATTTTCCGGTCAGGAGGAGCCGGCGGCGCCCGCAGCTCCGCCGCCGTCAGCGGGTCATATCTCCGGCAGAGAGCGGCCGGTCTCCACAGGTCACACCGCGCTGCTGCGTCCGAGCCCGGCGGCGCTCCGACACTGCGCCCCGGCGCACTGCCACGGCTCCTGCGCTCCTCCTCTCCGAGGGAGCCAGGCCCCCTCACGGAGCTCCGCGAGGGAGAGAGAGAGAGAGGGAGGCGAGCGCCACCTGCCGACACCTGCAGCCACCGCACACCTTTTACTTTTTGCTTCGTTTCCTGTGGTTTCTACTTCCTGTTTTTGTTTTTAAAGCCGAATAACTTCAAACAGGTCACTTTTCATCTCTTTGCGAAATAAATGTGATTAAACTGACCAGTTATTTATTTTGAATGTGGAATGAGTCTGATGAGATAAATAATGAGTCTGATGAGATAAATAATGAGTCTCATCAGACTCATTATTATCATCAGATAATAATGAGTCTTATTTATCTCATCAGATTCAGATTCAAGACTCATTATTTATCTCATCAGATTCATTATTTCTCTGATGAGATACACAATGAGTCTGATGAGATAAATAATGAGTCTGATGATAAAGAGTCTGATGAGATAAATAATGAATCTAATGAGATAAATAATGAGTCTTATATGAGAGGTGATGATAAATACACATTTGAAGATGACAGGAAACAAAAGGCCCTTTATTCCACACAGTTGTGAATAATTCATCACCACTGGCTCTGTTATTATTTTAAAAGACAGAAATGAGCCTTCTGAAGCTGAGGTATCCTGTCTTATTGCGCCATCTACTGTTAAAGCTGGGTATTGATACATTCTCATGTATCGTTCTGTTTTTACATCGATTACTTTTTAAATTATTATCCGGTGGCCTGTGTCTTTGTTGTTTGTCCTTTTGTCTTTATTGACTGATTGGACTTATATAGTAAATGTCTTAACCAGAAAAGCTGTTCGAGTTAAATACATTAACCCTTTGTCATTTTTACATTCTCGCAAATGTTACTCTGAGGAAAGGAAACACGCAGCAACACACGTCACATCCTCTAATCCAGTTTATTTTCCTCACCAGAAAATGGAACATGTTAAAATTAAAGGAGAAAATAGGACAGAATTATGGTCTTGCTTTTTTTTAATACATTTAACTAAATATGCCACTCTATGCTATAGGGTGTAAGTAACTCAAACTGATATAAGGTTAAATAATTCTCTTTAAAAAGGTACAGAAAGATACTCAATTTCTTCCATTTCTCATTAGCACTCAAAAAAAGGAACATGTTTTGTCAAATATTATAATAATATCAAAAGAAGAACCAGCCGTGATGCGTCTCCACACTCCCTTTATCCTTCGCTGGGTTCTCGGTAAAGACGAGAGGGGTGGCGGGAGATGACGGAGAGAGGAGATAAGACCTTCTGAATGAGGATTAGCATAGATAGGTGGTGTCTGCTTAATAAGGACTGCCCACCTCAACCAACATTACTATAGTTATTTAACAAAAATAAAAATCAAATTATCCTGCAGTCCCAGGAAATCGAACGCTTCGTGTTTCAGAGCCCTCGAAAATAAAATACCAAATTAGAAAATGAAATGAAAATTGAATTTGAGAAAGTGTTGGCTTTTGCCAACATCGTAAACCAAAACAGTTGATTTTGGTGGAACAGCCCTTTTCAAGAAAAGCAGGGAGAGAAGTGTGTTACTGAACAATATGAACAGCTCAGAGTCCGAGCAGGAGTCAGACTCCGATTAACAAGAGTCAGAAACAATGACAAAACAAAAAAGTATGAGGAAAAAAGGGAAAGACCACTCAATTTGAGAATTCACAAGTCATTTCAATCAGCAGAAGCATCGTCAGACGCTACAGATCAGTGACGGCTTGAATCCGTGATGTCAACACATGTGCAACTTCCACTGGGTCCAACAGAAAAACAAAAAATTAAAATGAAAAAAACAAACAAACATGCATGTCAGGACCAGCAGAAGTTCACACTTCATATTACACCTGAACAACTTGAATTAATACCAGAGTTAAACTGAAAAGAACCAATCATGGTTGGTTACTGTGCTAAAGTTCAGCCAGTTTCACAACCAACCAACATTTTGCTGGTTTTACTTTGTTTATTTTTTTGATTCAGGTGCAAAAAGTGTCTGAATTAACCAGAACGCATACGTATCAATATGACATCACAGATTCCAAGCCGTCTCTCTTCGATTTAAATCAATTTATTACTTTTCAAACAGTTTTCCCTCAATCTGAAAACCGAATGACACCCGATCCCACCTACGCCATAAGAAATTAATCGCACACCTGTATAAAGGGTAGTAAGTAAGTCGTGACTGATGGTCTACAGAGGTCAGTCCGAGATGACCTTCAGATTCTTTACTTTTCTTATCGAATACATGTTTTGGTGAAGAGCTCCTTGTTTGAATACAAAAATTCAGTCGTATTCCCCTTGTGGATCAGGAACAACAGTACCACTCAGTAAATTGAAAAAAGGTGGAGGGAAAGAGGGAGGAGGATCTGCTACAAAGGAGGATTTATCTGAGTTACACTGTCCATGAGTGTGTTTTGATTTTATTTGTATTTTTCTTTTATCAGCAGTCCATGTGAGCAGAGGCAGGGGTCGGCTGTACTGTCCTCCACCACACCGTGGTTAACAAGTAAGAACGAGCTAATCACCATGTTGGAAAGAAAATAAAGAATAAAAATCATTCAAACTGCGGCAGCATCCTTGGACTGCCCCCACTTTACCACTGACACACTCACACCTGCACAAATACACTGTTGCTGGTTCCATGCATGAGCAAAAAGAAGGGTTGGTGATGCTGTGCATGGACCTACATGTTGGTGGAAGAAACGTAAGAGAGAGGAAGGCGGGGTTACAGGTTTGATACTCCAACCCCCCGATGACGACCTGAGGACTGGTCGTGGGATAGAGCCGGACCCCTCACCCCTGACCAGGAAATGGGAAAAATTACCAAACAATAACGCTGTTGCATGAGAATCCACAGCGACCAGTTCAGCCAAACGCTACAACAGTTTGTTTTCCATCGCTTCCTGAACTGAAAAAAGGAGCGTGAGCGAAGAGGAGGAAACCATGGCGACAAACGGCAGAGCTGTGCGTGATGTTCGACTGACCGGATCCACCTCTGCAGCAGCGGCGTCTTGCCTCTGAAGACGGATTCGGGGTGGGGTTAAGGCTGTGTGTGTGTGTGTGTGAACATGCGATACTGAACGTGGCTCTGCAGAGCAGCCACCGGGCCCCCTGCTGGCCCCAAGCTGCCTCGCCCAGAGCCGAGTCCCAACAGAAGCTCCAGGCGGGAAACCGGGGCGACAACAGGCGGCGTCGAGCTCAGATCCAGAATCGTCAGGTCAGATGCAGGATGTTAGGACCGCTCTCCCTCCTCTTCTCCTCCTCGTCTCCTTCTTCTTCCCTCCCTCCCACCCACACCCCCCTCCCTCCCTCCCTCCCACTCCCACCATAACCCCCATTTGTCATTCCTCCTTGCTCTCCTTCCACCACCACCTCCTCCTCCTCTTTGTAAGCGCCTCATCTCTAACTGGATGGCTGGTCGTGGTGTGACCAATCAGGAGCACTCCTCCCCGATGCGTTGGCACGAGCGGCCCACCTTGCGGTCCAGCTTCACCATCTTGAGGACGGCCTCCTCGCGGCCGCGGCCCAGATGGTCGAACAGACAGTCGTGCTGCTCGGGGAGACGGTGGAGCATGCAGAACACATAGCCTGACAGGGAGCAGGAGCAAAGCGGTGAGTGCTGTTCCCTTCAAACCACACTGAACAATGTGACAAGAAGCTACCTGCTACACTGCAGCGTCACTTGTTCACTTGACCTGAACCCGAGTCAGTGACGTGACGAGCGGTGCAGACGCGTCAGTACTCACCACAGCGGCAGGAGCCCAGTTCCTGCTGCACCAGCTCTAGTTTGGTTTGGCAGCGGTAGCAGCGCCGACGGTTCTTCTGCTTGGGCGTCTCGCGGGCCTCCTCGCTGCCCCCCTGTTTCTCGTCGGTCCGAGGCCGTTTCTCTGGCGTCGCCTCGCTCTCTGAGCCCGAGGCTGAAAACAAACAGCGGGATTAATGGTTAGCGCTCAAAGTGGGGCAGGTCGGGCGGAGGAGGAGGAGGAGGTGGTCGCCTGTACCTGATTCTCGGGGACGTTTTGTGGGTGTGCAGAGTGTGCCTTGGGCTGTTTCTGTGGACGACGTGCCTACAAATGGACATTAAGAGACATGCAAGACAGGATGTGAAACATTTTATACAACACATCCAAAACTACTATCGTTACTATACCACTTTCTTGTCCCGACAGCAGATACCACTTATTAAAATGATTGTTTAGCTTTGGGATCACGTTTGAGGTCTTTTTTGAATAACTGTATTACCCTGCAGCAAAGCTGTCTTTTTATTTAATTATCAAACATGGCAGAAGACACACAGAGACAACAGGCTCTTAACACACGTGTATTTCTACTGGAAACGAGTCTGTGTCCCAGTTGGCACAGTTCACTCACTGTACTCAGAGAACGACTGTCTATTGTGTGTCTGCAACAGTGTGTGAAGGCCACTTGTCACGTGAAGGTTTTTTGATGCTAATGCTGCTGCTGCTGAAGATGATGATGGCAGAGAAGACTGGGTCCATGTGAATCAAACAAACACATGAAAAACCATGAAATGAAATTGTGGACCATTTCCTTCCTACCTTCCCTCGTGCTGGGAAACGCTGGCGACGGCTCTTCCGTTGGCGGCTGCTCAGAGCTCGAGGGCGGCGAGGGCGACAAAAGGGACTGGCTAGTGCTACTGCTACTGCTACTGCTCGTCTCACTACTGAAAACGGGCGATTGGCTACTCCCAGTGCTTTGGATGGGCTTGGAGGTGCAGTCCTGCCCTGGCTGCTTCTTCTGGACGTCTGTGGTCAGAAACAAAGAGATAGATTAGTGGAGATCTATTTTCACAAGGACGTGAGGGAATATGAGAAATGTTTGTATGAAGCAGAGAGGTGAAGGAAACAATGAAAAACACATCTGGACTGTGGCACAGTCCATTAGCTTTGACGACTAGAATGTGATGGTGCTGAGAGAGAGCCCTGACCACACTGGGAGACTGCGCTACATGATGATGTCAGATGTTACTGACGACTCTTCTCGCCCCTCTCAGGGAGCTCAGCCTAGATTTGGGTTTCTCCTCCACATGTGGGTTAACCCACTTCTTGTACTCGTGTGTATGGGGTCTATTCTGAGCCTCACTGCTGTCTGTGATGCTAGACTCCAAACCGGGCCCTCAGGTCCTCGCGTCTGCCATGTTCACTGGTTGCTATGGCCACTGTGTGTGTGGTGGTGTGTGTGCACACAGTGAAACCTCAACACATCCTCCCAAAACTGGAGACGCTGAGAAAACTGAACATATTTCTTTATGCTGTCCTTCCAACTTCTACTTTATTTGTATTTGAGTTTGACAATGTACTAAAGTAACATTTTCTATTTTGAAAAACCAGTACCTTTCAACTTTAGCCAACATTCTCCTTCCAAAGGTGAGACGACTTAGCATTGTTAGCATTCCTATCTGAAATCAGCTGGCACACCTGCACTCAAGCAGCTGCCGCCTGCTGAGTCCTGAGTGAACTAGGTGTGAACTAGGCGTGGGGAGAAAATAAATTCATTCATTGATTTCAGTGTCACACATCTTTTTATCTGAACGTTTTTTGCGAACAGCACATTAATGCCTGCATCATCAGGTCGTCGGATGGTTTCGGTGTTATGAGTAAACATATACGATATAATATAATGAGAAAAACCTTTGTTTCCCACAGAATGTGGGTTTCATTTCACCCATGTCACTTCACTCACCGGTGAAATTAGAAACATGTGCAATGTGTTGAGACTTACCAGCAAAACATTTGGAGCAGAGGTTCATTGTTTTACTGGATCTGAGGAAAAAGGACACAACATTATTATTAACATTATTATTAACATTATTATTAACATTGACCTCAAACAACTTTCTCTGATACGACTAACTGTTTACAACACTCATCATTATTGTACAATATTTAATTAAAAAAATAATTTGCTCACACATCTTTACCACACTGTATACTATGGTAACTACTTTAGGACAACGTACACTGTGACAGCGTTAATACAAAAATAGAATGGATGAATAGAGTCCATCTGCTGTTACACACCAGCACAGACGACAATGGATCTCACAATCAAACAAAAAAGGGTTTGGCTGAAATGAGCACTGGCCACCATTCTGAAAGTTACATTCCCTCACAGTCTGATTGTTTCCTGGTAGAATTTTCTTGGTGTTTGGTGGTAACTTTCCCACAGGTGAGTCTAGATGAGTTCTAGATGTCTCTTTCACGTTCATACCGCCACAGCGTGTTAGCTGGCTCGTTTCTGTCAGCGACGTGTCCTGTCAATAGTCGTCAGAGGCTGGAACTCAGCTCATTGTTCCTACAGGAGAGCTATGTGACTAATGTGTCAGGAAAAGCCTGCACGGTCTGTTTTCCCTTCACCAAGGAGGTGGCGTTTTTCACCTGTTACAATCATCACATCGGCTGAGTCACAACTCCATCACAATGTACGTTTATTTATTACATTCCGAAGGCAAATGAACAACAAATGTACAACTAACAACCGAGTGGACTGCTGACGGACACAAGTTATCGTTAACTTTACTACTGCCAATACAGATTGATACAGAGGGTCGGTCCATCCTGTTTACAGGCGCAATGCAAACTGAATATTAGATCTGACAATGCAGTCCGGTATAAATGAAGCACCACTAATCACAGCCTCGAGAACTGAAGAAGGTGAATCAACATACTCACAGTGTCAACAAAAAGTGAGCCAGAGGTTTCAAAAGTTCACTACACCTGTGTTGGATGTCTCACAGTCTGCAGGTGAAGCTAATAAACTGGAGACACGACACAGCACATGACTGCCTAAAGAGCAGACGGCTAATGAGACCACATGTTCACCCAGGCAAATATTAGTTTCTGCAAGAGTGCGACCGCATTATTTAATTAAATTCACGTCAAATTAAATAGATTTACATACAAAATACATTCCAGAGGCCTGGCTACCCACACGCAATACAACACGACATTTAATACTATTACTATCAGTTAAAACACCCAATGAATTTGATTTGGAAGAGATGATCACAGATTTAAACAAAACAATAACCTTGAACACAGAAAGCCGTCCTGGGCCTGGGAGTCATTTCATTGCACACGTGTCAGTGCAGGCACATATGTCAGCTGATAAAGAAGTGCTAACACAGAACACGCGTGTTTATCTCAACGCCGCCACATACTGAACCGCCGAGCGCCGCTAGCCTTTTAACTACCCACCACATGATGTGACCTATGACCTGCTAAAACATTCATGTTATTTGTTTCCACAAAACACAAAACATGAATGTCCTATTTACATTATTTTTAATTGATTTAATTTCAATACTAACTTCAATCAGGTTTTCCCTGAGCTACCAGGTGACCGATAAGCAGAACCAGGCACCTGCTGATACCTCAGATTAGAATCAAGTCAGGATGTGACTTGGTGACAGAGGTCGTGACCTTAGTGGAGATGTTTTGAAGGGGCCTTGAGTTTCAGTGCCATGTGCTGGGAGCCTGTGAGGAGCCAGCAGCCCCCTGCCGCCCCCGGGGCCAGGTGTTATTCTGAGCCAGGCAGGGCCCTGAACGCACCGCCTGCTGTTTGTGTCACCTGACATTGACAGGTGGGTTCCGGGTCCCAGTCTGCTTCACCCCCCACCCCCCGGGAGAGGGGGGAGGGGGGCTGTTAATCAAATGACAAGTCATATGACAACGTTGTGTATTGATTATCCTGATCTCAGATCAGCACTGCAGCGGCTGTTTGTCACCACAACAAATAAGTAATGTTGGTGTTTAATCTCACAGGGAAAGCTGATTCATACATCAGACGTGACATGGCACGTCACTCAATCACATCCGGTATGCAACAAACACACACACACACACACAAACACACACCGGGTGTACACGGGTCTCTCGGTCCCGGTGTCGGTGTCGGTTTGGGGGGTTGGGACAAAGCAGCGCGTCGCTGTCGCTTCTCTCCGAGGAGCTTCAGGAAAACACGGCAGGTTTTAAAGGAACCTGCCGGCAATAAATCACCCTGTAGCCCGGGTACGTCACCCCCTAGCCCGGTGAAAAAACACCCCGGAGCCCGCTGAACGGCCCGGCGGCCGCTGGGGACCGAGTAAGCGGCTGTCTGAACTTTGAAACGGGCGGAAATGTAGCTAGTTTTCAAGCTAGGAGGTTTATTTATTAGCTAACTTCCCAACCCCCCACCCTCCGGCCTGCACAGCACAACAACAACAATGGGTTCGGACGAGGTTGATGACTAATTCCTCCTTTATTTCAATCTGCTTTATAACGAGATGGAAACTCACCCCCAAAATCCGCAGGGACACCGGGGAGGGAGACCCGGAGGTTTGCTTCGCTCGCTGGTGTCTCCCATGGCTCCCGACAGAAAAATAGCCCGATATGGAAACGCGAGGCTGGGGATGAGACCGGGGCCTGGTCGCTCCGTGAGAAGACAAAAAACGGCCCCACACTCGGGCTCGTCGCAGGCACAAACGTCCTTTTCGGGGTAAAAAGTCCAGAAATGTGTCCGTGAAGACGACGGGTTCGGCTCGGCTCGGCTCGCCTCGCCTCGGCCCGGCCGCTGTGACGCTTCCGTTACGGGAACAAAACGACTCGGTTTGAACTGGAATAACTGAAGCGATCAGCTGGACGTTCGGACGCGTCGACCGAGCGGCGGAAGGACGGGGGCGCCCCGGTGCTTCAGTCCCCGCCGAGAGGCTCCACAGAACCGCCAGATGTCCGCCGACACCGACCGAAGACAAACACGGAGACGGTAAATGGGTGGGAGGGTGCGAGGAAAGGAAAAATAAATAGATGGAGCAAGGCCTTCCCCTCCGAGCGGCTCCGGACCACCCCCATCCACACGTCGCTGGCACCAGGTCCGCTGGACCGGAAACGCGTCCATCAAAGCAGAAATGTCAATAAAGGCCAGAGAGGAAGGAGCGTCCACAAATTACAGTCCACCAAAGCACAACGTCACATCACCGAATATCTCTCTTTATTTAACGTGAAACTTTAATTAAACGGACAGAGAGAGAGCGAGGGGGGTCACGTGACCAGATCACAACGAGGAGCCAACTTATGTCAGACACGTGACTAATAAAACCAACATGAAGATGGATTAGTTAATTAATACCATTACTGTATACTGTATATACTGTATCTATAAATATCAGAACTGTTTCATTCCATACTTGATCGATGAGTGACATGAAACTGCGTGATATTTTAACATGCAATAAATTAACCACCTATAAACCTCTACATACAAGTCTAATATTCATTCTCCTTATAGAACAGCGACTTTAAAGGTGGATTTTACCTCCTAAGGGCAGAGTCTGGACATTAGGTAACAATCTTAAGTTGTGTTGATACACTATCCCCAAACTTTGACCAGTTATTCAGATGCCCACCACAGCCATGTGATGAACCTGAGAGCCTCTGGCTCCTGAAGGGCCCGGGGCCCCTGGGACAGCTCGGCCCTTTACCCATGAATCAATGATGCCTTTGATCAGTTATTATGTTGGAGACAAATCCCACAAACAGTGGGTTTTAAAAACCCTTGAGTTCAACGACTGAACAAACAGATGAGTCACCTGGTTCCTCTCTGTCCCAGTGCTTCAGTTAAAACCTCTTGTATTCTGTTCCTGTAGCTCTGGGAAACACATGGACACATGACAAAACACTGGAGCTTTAAAAATATGAAGTTTTTAAATGTTTCACGACAAATAAAAAGCCACTGAGGCAGCATTACACATCAACACAGCGCAGTGTCAGCAGTATAATAAACACACTGACCAAACATACACCCTGTAACAGAGGATACAGATGACTGTATTGCTTATATTAAAGAATGCCACTGTGTTAAACAGCAGTGATTCAGGCAAGCAGATGGATGTGAACCCTCACAAAAAATGAAAATTATTTCATTATGTCAGTTGTTTCCAAAAATCACATTTTTGACAGGCAAACTACTAAACAAGAGGCAGTAAAATGCAATTACACACACACACACACACACAGTAAAACTCTACACGTGGATAAAATGGGGTCGGGGAGTGTGTTCACATGGTTTTAGTACTCTGGTTAGCTGTTAAAGTAGACTTCATTCAACTTCTTTTAAAATATATAAAAAATCAAATGTGATGTTTCAGAAAAGATCAAAAACGAGGTTTCAAATACAGAAGCCTTTTAAAGACAACTCAAAAGTGCAACATCAGGACACAAAGGGGGAAAAAAAACAGGAACCACAGCACCGATATCTTAATTTAAAACACAAAAGACAGCTCAAACCTGATAGACCCAAGAGCCAGTAAGTGTTTAAATTAACATAAAACAGAAAGATACCAAATCCAGCACTCCAGTACTGTTCTTCAGTCAGGAGACCCAAGCTGCAACCTTTATTTCCACATACTTGAGTAAAATAAAGTGACAATGGCAGCTGCTCGTGTATCTACTGTAAATAAACTCTCTTCCCAGCAACCCTAGTGCATACATAATTTGGTCCAAGCCTCTCAGCCCTAGTGTTAAACAACCAAATTGATTTCCCCAATCATTTGTGCAAAGCTACTGAAGTGCTTTAAATGCTTCATTAAGAGACTTACCTAACTTTTGTTTGTTTTATTGAAGTTCCGTTTGAGGTATAAAAAAGTTCACACCAGATTAGAACTGTCAGTTGTCAGTTTAAGGTGTGAGAACCTAAATAGCACTTACTCGCTATGCAAATGCATAATTGGATTAAGTGCTATTTGCATACAAATGCCACAGAAAATATCGGCTCTGCAGCTTTGGCAACCCTTCAAAAAGTCAATGCAAAGTTTGAAAAATACTCGACTTCTGCTCTGTTGGCTGGATGGTATGAAAAGTGAGTACAGTATTTTTAAGACACATTCTTAAAAAAATAGCTTGTTTAAGGATAAAATCCATTTCTTCTGGAAATATTAACAGAGCATAGACACCGTCCCTCAACATCTTACTGCGCTTTACCGGTACAGTTTAACCACATTTCAGTGTTGTCTCTTCTTTGGAGAAGTAAAGATTACACTTGACTTTGAAAAGGGAGAAAACTTGACTCTTAATAGCTAAAAAGTACCTTCACAAAAATGCATGAGCCAGTGGCTGTAATATCTAACTTTCAGTTTCAAAACTAGGAAGACTGGAGCCCCAAATGCTTTTGTACAGACATATCAGTCTCTAATGTTGCACTTAAGACAGACGGACCATAGTTTATGACAATGAGACCTTTAGCAGCGTTGTTGCAGTGCAGTCTGGATGATGAAGGCTGTGCAAAATGGCATTCTGAGGTCTTCGTTCCTCTCAACACCAGCCAGAAAGGTGGTGAGGGTGTGCTTAATGATGAGACTGTGAGGATGATGATGAGATGGATGAGGGCTGGGTGGGCAGCAGGCTGTGAGTGCGCGAAGGACGTTGGGAACGTGGTTGCTGGGAGCTGACCCCAGGATCAGATGAGTCCTGGCCAGGACTACCTTCAGTGACCTCAGTGTCGAGCTGGACTGGACACTCAAAGTGAACACAGTGGAACACCTGCAGGTCACAGCCAAACACATGTATCACTCTTAAATCCTTCCATCTTAAAGTTAAGTTCTTTTCAACAGCTGCTCATGATGGCAACCATCAGACTAATCTTTTATTAACCCACACAGATATTAGAGCTGTTATTCCAACATACACGAACGGGGCAAACAATAGCATTAACAGGAAACCGAAAGAAGTCTTACAACCACACTAAAATGTGTTTTCACCTCATTAGCAGTGTTGTGAGTCCCAACAATACGGATGAAAGAAGCAGGCTGTTTATCAAACTTCAATGTCTGCCATGATCTGTAAGAAACACCATAAAAAGTAAGAAAAACAAAATAAAAACAAAAAAACATGCTTATATATTTACAATTTATATGTATCATATAATAAAAGTCTTGAAGACAGACCTAGGATTATTCACTGTAGAATTTGTGGGATTTTGTGTTCTTAGAACAGGCAACTACTACAATGATTGAATATGACATGACCTGTATAGAAAGTGTAGTTTCCAACATGTTTATTAACTGAATTACTGTATGATGACTGAGTATGTCGTGCAACAGAGGGTAATTCTATATCCCTGAAAAACAGATGCTGCCACTAATTGCTATGGACGAAACAGGAATAGTGGGACTTCATCAAGGAATTGAAAAGAGCGTAAAAAGGGAGGAAGCACAAGTCTCACCGACAGGCCACCCTGGTGCGGTCAACCACCTTCGTCCACTGCTGCTGGTTGGTGGAGACTTCGATGTAGTAACTGTACGAGCGCTCGTCACAGTCCCAGAGCAGTAGCCTGAGCAGACAGAGGAAAGAGGGAACAGTGAACTCTATTGACTGGTTATTTACTTCAGCATCTTAAAATGTATCAATAATGTCTGTAAAGAGTTCGTATTTTTTTAGACAACAGAATAAAAAGATGATTTGAATCACTCTGAGAACAGACAGTGTAGCTACATCTACCTTAAGGATTCAATAGAGTAGGGCTGAGCGAGCTGGATGACGATGGCTCCAGAACCCAGCTGATGGCAGGTGTATCCAGAGTCCCAGTCGTAGTTGCGAGTGTCACCGTTGAGCAAAGCATTTCTGCTGCGGCTCACACCCTCGATGACACTGGCACAGGATGCAATGGTTGCCACATTCTCACTGGGCACTGAAGACACGAAGCAAAGGCTTGAGGACTTGTTTTGCATTTGTTTGCATGACAGAATTTTAGGCGCATTGCAATTATAGAACAATGCTACTGCATCACAGGTGTTAACTTAGTAGTATCAGCGAAGACTGTTTGAACAACTTACCCACAAGTCCATTCTCCAGGGTAAACGAGCGGTTAGTGAACATGCACTCAAAAGCGACGAGGTGGAAGACCTTGTTGACTGTGTTGTGTGTTCCCACAATGCGAACGTACCTGAGACAAAACGCAAAACATCAGAAGGAACACTGACAAACAATAACCCAATTGTCAAACAGGAGGAAAAAGTCAACTTTTCCATAGGCACTCTGACCTGTTTGTTTAACTGACTTAGCACTGGTTTACCTGCAAACTTGTGGTTTGAAGTACAGATTCTGCCAAGAACGACAGAGGTACTTTGAATGATCCACAACACGCACCCAGTCCAGCTCATCCATGGATACCTCAATGTAGTAAGAGTAGGACCTTCAGTAATTAAAAAAGACATTTCACATTAGAAGAAATAAAAAAGCTTGTATTGTCACTACACTTATAATATAATTATACCACTGCTGTTTAAGTTTTTTATCTCTGTTTGTTTGTTTGAGCAGGATGAGTCGTGTCTTACCGACTGTCTCTGTCCCACAGCAGGAGGCGAATGTGGTTGATGATGAAGGATTGGCCCAGTTTGACCTGGATCCCCGCCCTGCCGTCCTCCTCAATGGGATGTCTGGAGAAGCCATGGTCAAGGTCATAGTTCTGAGTGTCTCCGTCCAGCAGTGCTGACTTCAGCTCCCCTTTCACAACCTGAGCTCCGTACTTCATAGTGGCAATGTTCTCCTCTGGTACTGTGCAAAACACCACAGAAATAAAATAATTAACATTCTTCATTTCAGGTTTAATTGGAGCCAAGGTGGTAATAATAAGTGTAAGCAGATGGAGGGTAACGAGAACTGACTGAGCATTCCCCGATAGTTAAGGTCCATGTTGCGACTCTCAGAGCGAATCTTAATGGCGTCCAGCAAGTCATCTGGGCTCAAAAGACCCGTGGGCCGCACCACATTCAGCATCTCCGTCAAGGTCATGAGTGGAAGCCGCACTGCTGACATCACTTCATTTGTGTCATCACCTTCCCCGTGATGCCGACACCAACGACACAAGGCCAGAAAGATCTCCTTCTCACTGGAAGCAAATGAGTCCCGGCTGACCACAGTCAGAAGAGCAGCCTGCAAACATGGGCAATTTAATTAATCAGCTGTTTAAGTCATGCATACCAAATGTGCATTAATTCCAAAATTACTCAACTGTTTCTGGATCATTACCTTAGCTAGATCTATATGAATTGGCATATGCTGTGGCCTAAAATCCTGTAGTTTCATACACAACTACTTGGACTCTGCTGTGCTGTCGTGTACAAATCACTCATCTGCCACTAGAGGCCACCATCTCAGGTTTATGTTACAGAGCTATTTGCAATTGAAACAACATAATGATCATGATTTATTGAGAAATGATGGTTATCCTCATAAAAACAAACCAGATGCAATACTGATTCTATCATCCCAACACATCATACCTTAGACAGCATGAGGAAGCCATCAGAGTTCAACACTTCAGGTGCGTGTCTGTCCATGTAGGCACAGCAGGCTGCACTGAGAGCGCTCAGAGAGTACAGACTGGCTACGTCAAACACCAGGCACACATTGTTTGTGTGCAGGACGGTGCGAAGGAACTCAGAGGTGGAGTCTTCCAATGGCTGCAGGCCATAACGGTGGGCCAGGCCCAGGAAGTCCAGCACCACCTCTTCCCGAGCGGAGCTGAGACTGGCGCGTCCCGTGTACAGGTAGTGTAGCAGCATTGAGAAGGCTTCGGCCCGAGTCTCCTCCAGACACACCTCTGCCTGGGGCTGGGACTCTTTCATCCCACCATACAGCAGGGCCCTGAGGAGAAGGAGCCAGGATGAGCAAAAAGCCAGAGAAACAATGTCAGACATATCCTAGCTTGCAAATGCCGTTACACATTCCTGCTTGCAGATACACTTTACGTATTTTGAAGGGGTAAAATTCAGATATTCACAGTTATTACCTGAAGTAATGACAGCGGGCTGCCAGGATGACCCGGTGCGCCGGGAAGCGCTTCCCCTCCACGACGAAGGTAACGTCGCTGTACTCCTCCCCGAGCACCAGAGCTCCGAGCTGCTCCGACAGCAGGTGGATGTGGTCGATCTCCGACACGGAGGCCAGTGGACGCAGAGGGTGACTGTTACTCATGGTCACATCTGATGGAATAATGAACAAGTGAAACCGAAAGAAATCTGATTTGGGGGGCACACGACACGTAGCTAGCCGATGCTAAACGCTAACACGAATAGCAATAACTGCCACGGCAAACAAATGTGGGTCAGCGGCTGGACCCTGTGTTTTCCACCGCGTCCCCCGTTAATATTTTATTAAAACATCTCCGGTAGCGGGATGTCAACACTGGATACGCGGCGGAGATGTGTTGTTTACAGCCGATGGTGTCGCGGACATTTGACACCTGAGCCGACGTTAGCTAACAACTCGGATATGCTTCGTTTCACTTATATATGAGCTTTAAACTTACCGAGCGGCTCTCGTGCACCCTGTGTTTTTAATGAAGACAACCTCTAAAAACACAGTTGTGTTTATTTTTCTTCCACCGTGCTTTAAAATCCAGCACAGGATTCACAATCCTTCCAACATCCACACACCGGAAAACAATTCTGGGCCATCCGGGGTCAAAAGACCGGAACTTCCTGTTCGAGACCAGCTCTTCAAAATACAAGCTCCCCGGAAATGTCAAAATTACACTAAAATTAAAAGACAAGCCTAGTTTTATTACAAGTGAGTCCTCACATGTTGCATTCACAGTGCTGCTCCAACATATATGTCCTTTACTTCAGTATTTTGACAGTTGCTATTTATTACATTTTTACATTAGGACTTTATTAACTCATAACATAGAAAAAACATTTTAAAAAATGCCTCCTCCAGCACTGGTTAAGGAATTCAATGATTCTGTTGTTTTTCTTCTCCTTTACATAAAAGAATTGTAATTAACCAATTGAAATAAATGGTGCACACATATGTACTGTTAATATATGATCAACTTTTTTTTGTCAATTAACCTGCAGGTGGATGTACGGAAGTGTATTGTGTATTTCAAAATCCACAAAGTCAACTGCTTTTCCTGCAGTTTTCCTGAAAATCAGCAAGAAATGATCCAACAACTTGACTCCTGACGTTTGGTTAATGTGCGTCTGTGTAGATACTGCCAGAAACAGCAGAAGAAAAATTCACAGTGCTGTAGGTCACCGCCTCCATTTCGACAACATCGCCATTTTCTCTCTTTACATAGAAGGAAACAGCAAAACACATGAATTGAATAAAAACACACAGCGTGCATTAATGATGTCCAACAGGTAAACACAATGGTACCCAGAGCACTTTGCAGTATAACACAACAAAACATGACCAATTACAGAACACGACACAAACCCAGTGAGCCTGTCAACACAATCCCCATTAACAATCTTACACAAATTTAACTGTACAAGTGGAGACGATTTAATCCCCACACACTCGGGCATCTTACCCGGACACCAGTGTTGGTCTTCCTCGTGTGGCTGATGGACGCATAGGAAACAGTATCATCAGGATCAGCCTACACAGGCAAGACAACATCACAACTTAGTGCCAGTAACTTTGTCCCTGACTAATATTTTGTGTCAGGTACAAATGTCCTTAATCGTAAAAATCAAAACATATCAAACTGTACAGTTCAGCCCAACTTAGACACTCACCCCATTGTCGTCCTTTTTTTTTGTCCCTGCAAAGACAAAAAGCAAAATGCTGACCTGGACTTGTCTGATAGAAAATGTCTCGTCAGTAAACACACTCTCACCTTTGTGTTTCTTCCACATGATCACAACAAGGAGGATGAACGCTGCTGCAGCCGCGGCCACACTGACGTACAACCACCACCAGTCTGGAGTTTCATGAAACACAGTGTTAAAAGACTGTTTTGTTGCAGAGAGACAAACAGCTGTGCTGGAGACAGAGACAGCAGAGACAAACTGCAGAGGGACACACTGCAGAGTCACTACCCTGTGGTTTGGTTAAGCCTCCACTCTGTGTGGGTGCTGCTGTGGACGCCCCTGATGTCATGCTGCTTTTCTCAGTTGCTTTATGTGCAGTCATCGTTGACAGCGTTGTTGCTTTGTCGTCACCTGCACAAACGAACACACCCAGAAAACTGAGCGTTACAACGACACAACCTCAGTTCGCAAACACTCGCCAGCTCCTGATTGTCTCACCTGACGTCCCAGGTGACTTCTGGAAGCTGAAGGTGAACTGTTTATTGTTGTGTACATCAGTCACATGACAGGAAAAGCTATCATACTGCTGTTTGTGATCATAGTAATTTATCGGGAACATCACAGAGGCCTTGCAGACATAGACGGACATCTGTACCATTCTATTGTTTGTTTTCTGTTGGTCTATAGTTTTATTGTGGTTCAGCCACTTCACTGTGTATCTGCATGGATGTTTTGGCACCACGGAGCAGTTTAATGTCACTTTGTCAGTCACCTTCGATTTATTCACTGGAGAAGAAAGAAAACACATTAGAATAAACGACTGCACCATCGTTACTGTAACATTTCAGGATATGGTTCATACAAGATAGAAAAATCATTCTGATGTTACTACTCACTGTGGACAACAGACAGATCTGTGGTGAAGTCCTCTCCCTGTGTGCTGTCTTTTATGTTGAACAGTCGGCAGGTGTAATGACCAACATCCCTGACTGCGACTGTCTTTATAGCCAGAGAACAGTTTTCTCTGACTGTCTTTCTGTCTGCTAGAGATCTGGCATCTCGGTGAAAACTCCCATTTTCATAGAGAGTTTTTACTGCTTTGTCTCCCGGGCGACTAAGAAGCCATGTACACGTGTATTTGTCCTGCTCAAACGGTGTCTTGTCTTCACAGGGCAGAGTGACGTCATCTCCTGCTCTGACAAGACGTGACCAGGTCACTACAAGACAAGAGGTCACTGCAAGACAAGAGAAGAGGATCACCATGACGTCTGCAGCGGACACATACAATACAGTCAAATAAAACAAAGTGACATCACTCACCCGTCTCCAAATGAAAAGAAACAATCTAATCACAACAGTTATTGAGATATTATGTGTCACTTTTCCTTCTCTCTCCACTGTGTCAGCTGTTTCTATAGGAAAGCCACACACGTTTCCTCTGTGTCCTCTGATCAACGTTTCCAAGAATGCGGAATGAACAGCGAAATCAGAAAACATAAACGACGTGTTGGTCAGTTGCTTCGTTTGAGCTCTTTCATGTCAGAAGAATAAGACTGAGGAAGTTGACTGAGCGCGTGATAAGAAAAAGCACAAAGAAGAGGAGAGGTTCACGCTGCTGTTCCTCACTGCTTCACGTTTATTCTTCTAACCAGTCGGACAGAAAAGCCATAAGTCACACAGACTGTTACCCTCATACAGCCTCATCAATGTTTTTATATAGATACATATATTTATATATATGTATCTATCTATCTATCTATCTATCTATCTATCTATCTATCTATCTATCTATCTATCTATCTATCTATCTATCTATCTATCTATATCTATGTATCTATCTATCTATATCTATATCTATATCTATATCTATATCTATATCTATATATCTATATCTATATCTATATCTATATCTATATCTATATCTATATATATCTATATCTATATCTATATCTATATCTATATCTATCTATATCTATATCTATATCTATATCTATATCTATATCTATATCTATATATATATATATATATATATATATATATACACACATAAACACACACAAGATACAAAGGTTCATTATCTTCCTGTAAATGAACTGATGTCATGTCTCAGTAGTTTGTCCTGCATATGAGTCGTCTGTATCAATATCAGTAAAGCGAAGGTCAGGTTCCATTAATACAAAGACTGAATGTAATCATTGTTACCTGTGAGCTGAAGCATCAGCATCAGGGAGAAAAGCATTCTGATGGTTTCAGATGCAGCCGTTGTTCTCTGTCTCTCTCACGACCTCTCCGTGTCTCTGTAATCACCACGATGTCTGCTTGCAGCTTATGTACTTATGTTTCCTACAGTTAGCAAGGTGTGACTTCCTCATCGCAGTGTCAGATCTTCATCAGTTTATTCGCTCATCTAAAAAAATCTAAAAAAAGGAACTAAAGAAAACTGGCTTTTTGAGCCCTGTGAGGCAAAGAATGATGTGTGAATATGAGCTAAAGTTATGACCTTTGATTTGTTTTCTGGGTTCTGTTCTTTTCATTTTTCTACAACTGATCAGCTTCGATATCTTAAAGATCAGTTCAAAGTGTCAGTGGATGAAGAGGATTTTCTTCAGCGGTCAAACTGATGTGACATCACTGATGGCAACAATGCTGAGTTAATGCTGAGTCATCACAGGGTCGGGTTCTTCAAATGAAAACAGTGACTGGACGTTAAGGTGGATGCCAAAAAAGCCTGACACCAACAGATCATCTGTGCCACGGGTGGTGGAAATGGCCAATCAGAGCTGACAACACAGGAGGAAAATAAATAATAATAATAATAATAATAATAATTAAAGCTGCAAACAGCGATGACTGGGCCCGAGCACGTGCGCATGCCGGGGTAAGCGCTGGACGCTGGCGGACGCACAGCACCGCACCGCACAGCACAACTGTCCGTCAAGTGTAGAGCAGGTCGTGAGAATGCCGTTAGCATGAAACCTGTAGGGAGAGTTCAATCATATACGCGGTGTGGAAATGGGCAGAAATGGAAATTGCATCTTCCGCTCAAAATGGCCGACTTCCTGTGGCCCTGGCACCATGGTGTCAAGAGGCTTTTTTGTGCGTCTGGGCATGACCAAGACGTGTAGGCTAAGTCAAAACAACCCCAACCCTCATGCCACGCCTGACATCGCTGGCAACTTTAGTGAGTTTCTGTGCAACTTTCGCAAGCAATAATGTTATTATTATTATTATTATTAGTAGTAGTAGTAGTATTAATAATAACAACAACGACAACAACAATAATAATTATTATTATTATTATTATTAGCAGTAGTAGTATTAATAACAACAACAACAATAATAATAATAATTATTATTATTAGTAGTAGTAGTAGAAGTCGTAGTAGTATTAGTATTAATTGTTATTAATAATAATTATTATTATTATTATTAGTAGTAGTAGTAGTCGTAGTAGTATTAGTATTAATTGTTACTTATAATAATGATAATAATAATGATAATAATCACTCCTTCAGAAACAATAGGGCTGTTGTTTCTGAAGGCCTAATAAGCAGTGAGCCCTGTGTCCTGAGTGGTGCTGTGGCAGAGGCAGAGGGGAACACTGATGCTGGTCACAGAAACAATCAGCAACACAGATACTGCATCACTTACAAGTTCAGAAAAAACAATTTAAACAGCTGATTTTTTTAAAATGATGAATCAGCGATAAACTCTGTGAGGTAGAGGAGCAGTGCGGTGCGGGGCTTACGTGCAGGATGGTGCGCTCCATAACAGCTCGTGTTTGTTTGTGGGGCAGGTTGTAGTGCTGCTCCTCTGTGGTCTGCAGGTTCATGAGTGGGACAGTATCATCCACTGTCACCTGGAAGACGACTGAATGAATACATCTTTAAACGTGTACAAGATCAAATCGTTTATTTATGAAGTAAAGTCGTCATATGTGATATGAAATATGAATATTCTGCTTTACTTTATATGACGTGCGGCATTTCAGACTGTTCCCCACGTTTCCTTCTGAGGCTGCACTTTTTCCTTTTCCCGTTTTTGTGCGTACGCATGGGTGAAAGTTTCCGGAGAGCTGTGCACATTTCCCGTCATGTTTGTTTTTTTATAAATCCCAAACTATACGTATAACATGGAGTACGCAATCTTTTGTGCGTACGCAGCGTTTATAAATGAGGCCCCAGAGCACAACATCCCTGTTACAGATAGTTGTTTTAAAAAATACCAATGAATTTTAAAAAATCGATTCAGAGTTTCCTCAGAGAGCAATCTGTGATGAAACAGACATGTTCCGTACAGGAAACATCTTCAGTGTCCGTCTCTGGACACTTACGTCATCACAGTTATTATACTTCTGCATTTTAACTTCATCTTTTCTCCTCTCATTTATTTCCGACAGAACATTTCCTCCTTCACTGTGTGAGTCTGACATGTGATGGAAGAAACCAGAACATCTGTGACGAACAAAACAGTGTCTGTCGTTTCATTTCTCTGGCAGCAGTGGCAGTTTTGGCCTCTAACGAACACAAAGCGACAGACTGTGTATTAGGTTCAAGTGCTGTTTTAATATCCGTTTGTTATGAAAGGTTTCATAAAAATGTTTGGGCTGTGGACAACATTCTATTCTTGGAATGATATGTTAAAACACTGCAAATAAATGGTCAGCTTTTACAACATCAATACAATTTTTCATTTACATGACGTCACAGAGTTTAAATACAAAACCCAGCAGCTGCCTGCGTCCAAAAAAAAAAAAGAAAAGAAGAAACCACACAAACGTGGTTCATAATGTCAACATCATCTCTGACAACTTCACACCACACTGCTTTCCTGGTAAACATGAATACGCTGAAAGTACCTCAAAGGATTTACAATGTACGTGAAAGCGAAGTGATATGTGACAACAAGTGCCCCTAAAAATTATTCTCCAAAGTAAGACTACACCCACATGAAGCTGTGTCATTTAAAACACACAGGTTTAAATCATTGTGTATCTGCAACGGTGTTTATCGTCATATTGATAAAAATCTGCACACTGCAACAGGTGTTTCCTGCAAAGACAGTTTCATGCCTTTTTAGTTATTTGGCAGAAACAAAATGACTCTCGCAACCCTAAACTGTCCCTCTCTTGCCGTTTACATTAATCTGGTTCTACAGCCAGGTGATAACCTGAATAACCTGATCACAGGTCATACAAATACCATGCCTTAACCAGCAATGTGTCACGGCGACATGATGAAAGGTCAGTGATGAAAAGAACCTGGTCATTTTCAGTTCAACATTATATGCAACAGGAATAAAATGCAGTAAATACTCATTTCTCACTTGGACTCTTAAAAAGAAATAAATCAGAGTTGTTGCATATTGTTTTACACCACAGATGTGTTGGTACAGTCATTAAAAACTCCTGGCAGATAAAAAAAGAGCTGCTCAGTGTCGATGTGACGGCAAAAACAGAGGGAAAAAAGCAAAAGTGTTTTAAATTCAGTCAGATTGATGTGGATATACTCAAGATCAGTGCAATAAAGTGAAGGGAAAAAACACTCTGGTTGCTGGATACTGGCTTCCTGCAGCATCTGGCTCTACGACTTCTCACATCATAATCAGCCGCGTCACACTCACAGTCCCTGATTTGCTGTGACGGCTTCCACCGGCTGGACCTGTGTTCAGATGCTGGTATCTGACTGTGGCTGTTTGATTTATTCACAATCTGAGCCCTTTTGAAACTGATCCAGCCAAAAGCTGGGCGCCCTCTCTGGTACTCTGAGCTGGTGAATGCATCAAACCATCAAGCGTGAGCCTTCCTGCTCTTCCTGTGACAATCAGTCTATCTCACAGCCACTGTTCCTCACAACGAAGCAGCTGCAGCAAAGTGCCTCAATTTGCAGGGGGAAGGTCTTGGAAAAACAAACCTCAGTAACAAAACTAGAATCTCAGTTAAAACAACATGGAAAAATATACACAAATTTATGTATACAACATATTATGCACATTTACACAGACTTGTTAAAAAGCAAGGCTGCCTCTTCAACAGTCTCCATCAAGAAAGTGCCATCATCGTTTTTGCATAATGTAAACATGAGACTCTGATTGTGTTGTTGCTGGAGACAAATTCAACATCTGTCCGCTCAAACATTCACAGAGAAAACCACTTTTTCCCTCTTTTCTGTGCGAACAAAGAGGCTGAACATACACGGAGCGTCAGTCGGCTCTCCGGCAACAACCTGACATCTCTAAAATGTTCACAAATTCAGGCAGCGTGTCGGCAAATGTAACATTGTACTGATATTGAAAAAACTTCCTACGTTGTATTGCAGCGTGTTAAACTGTGTGTATCAGAGGGGTCACGGTGTATCTTGAACCTTCAGCAGTGACTTTAAGTGAACAGTCATTTGCTCTCGGCTTTGGTTGCTATGTTGAGGTCTGTTCTCTCCGACCCAGTGACTGGGTGGTTTGGGTAAGACACTGGGTGATGGCGGCTCACTGAACTTGGCTCCAGCATAGACTTTCTCACCATCTTTGAGGTATTCGGGGGCGGTTTCAGCCAACGAGACCCTGACCACCTTCACGCTGTTGGACGCGTGGAGAGGTTTTTTCTGCTCTCCCCGTGGAGGCTGGTGAAGAGAGGATGGCTTATTTGGACTGCAGTGATCTTTCTTCTTTGTGGCGTGAGAAGCAGCAGCTGTTTGGTCCTGCTTGGGTCTGTGGCTCCGGGCGTTCACATTGTGGGATGTCTGATCGTGTCTGGGAAGGTTGCGGGCTGTTTGGCCTCCTGGCTGCACAGCCCCTCGCTCCGACTTGCCAGCTTTGGATTTTATCAGCTACAAAAAACATAAATCCGACAATATGACTAATGCAGTTCCATTATGTGTGAGTGGAATATTTGTTGTTTTTTCTGAATGTGGATATGACATATGTGTACATAAATGTAACATGGTAACATTAAACAAGACATCTGAGGACATTACCTTAAAAACCCTAATAAAACAACACACAAATTACATTGTATTCTAACCACCTCCACAACAGCTAAATGAGTGGAGTTGTGTTACTACGGGTGTGTAATAAGTACAAACTTTAACAGGTGAGTAACAGACGTCCTGCACCTTTAGTTTTGCAGCTGCAGCTGACAGAAAGAGGAAACGGACGTCTTCATCACATGATCATTGCTCTTTCACAGGGATTAGTAACTGCGTCATATCAAATATCTTCACGATGACTTATTCAAACTTAGACTTTAAAACACTGCAACACAACTTATGACGTTAGTTAATCGATTCATTAAAACTGCGTCAACTCGTTTCCTGTGGACTGACTAATAAATAATAATAAATAATGGGCCTCTCGTTTGATCGCAGTATTTACATTTTATTTATAAGATTTCTATTTCTCCGCCCGACAAACATTGATCTCATGATCGAAACAAACAACGTTCTCTCGGTGTTTAGCATCTTACGCTAGCACTGTTACAGTTGTTAGCCGGGATTACCTCTTTCCTGGCGCTGTGTTTCAGCTGGTGGAGGGTCAGTACCGTGTGGGTGACCGGGGACGGGCCGTCGGGGCCGGCTGTGTTCGCACTCGGGGCGGTCAGGGTGTTGTTGTTGTGGTCGGATGGGCGGAGGCTCGCATTGTTTCTCGGGTGTTTGTGTTGGTGCAGCGGCGCTGACGACCGCAGCTTCCGCCCTCCCTTCCTTAGCAGCGCCTGCCTGGCTTTGTTCCCCGTGGTCGGCGCATCGCCGCCGGGGAGCAACGTCACCACGGTATTGTTGTTGTCCACGTCGCCGATGTTGGCTTTATCGCAGTGAGCCGGAGATCCGTCCAACATGTCTCTGACGTGACGGAGACATAAACAGGCTGCGCGGCTAAACTGTTAGCTAACAACGTCACAAGCTAACAGCGTATAAAACAACTTCCTTAGCAAAGTTTCCCTCAAGCCGAAATGATTACTTCGCGAATGTAACGTTATATTATCGTGTCAAAAGTTTCCGTCTATGACCTTCACGTTTTTGAATAGTTTTAGCTGTTAAAAATGTCGAGTAATGTCTGATTATGTCTGCGATGGCGAGTCTGAATAAGTGAGCTGCTGTTAATAGAGGACGCGCAAACACCAAGCTAGCTACAATGAACTGTAACTTCCGGTCCTTACTTTCAAAGTAAGACGTCCGAGAGTTTTATTCCAAATTCGGAAAGAGAAATTCACCAGGTTAAGATAAATGGAGATTACATTTATAAATTCTAGTCTTTCTATAATCCAACGTAAAAGTGCTACAAGTTTGTGCTTTATTATTATACTTGGATGCGTACTGAATTAAGCGTGCTGTTATTTTCATGACCGTTATTTTGTCGAGGAATTCTCCTTGCGTTTGCTGTTATTCTGTGCAGCGTGACATATCTCTTTTTCCTTGGCCCCGTTTCCGGTAAAGGACAGTTCCCGACGACACAAATTGAGTGACGTCACACGTGTGTAATTGGCTGACCAATTTACACGATCCACTGTGTGTTGACTGAATATGGGCACACACACACACACACACACACACACACACACACACACACACGAAGTGACACTGGACACAGGTTTGGTGTCACACAGTTTAACTGCAGAACATCTTCACAACAAACCCTGAACTCACCTTCATGACATTCAGTCAAACACACTATGTCTCTGTGTGTCCATTGTCAGAGCAGGACGACCTGGTGCAGACACAGACAGGTAACAGGTAACAGGTAACCGGCGTGTTGCTACGTCCTCATACGTCACATGTTTATAAGTGCACAAGAGTCTATAAAACGTCTAACTGTTACAGTGGTGTAAAACACAGGCGCTTCAGTTAACTACTTAACAGGCTAAAAGTTATTTGGCAACGGGAACCAAGTAACCGAACAGCGAACCTGAAACTCACATCAGGAGCAGATGTTAAAAGGTTCCGTACAAAAAAATAGAAATATAAACAATCAATGTACAAATACAACATAAACATCCACGTATCCGTCCCCGCCAGTCCACTACATATCATTTGTCACTATGACACATGAAGGCCAATCAGACGGAGCTGGAGTCTGGGCTCATGGCTGTGCGTCAGCGTCAGGGTCATCGTAGACGTAGCTGCCCACACCTCCAGTGTTTACACCTGAGAGCGAGAGAGAGAGAGAGAGAACACTGCGTTTACTGCTGTGTGGTGTTTTGGCTGTATAAACCATAAATGGCTTCTGCTTGATAGTTGTGGCCTTCATACCTTTGGGTCCAAACAGCACAGCGTAGCACGGCTTGTGGCAGTAGGGCTGTCCGTCGTGCTGTGACAGGAACACAGTGTCATTAAGTCAAATAACAACAGGAGCTTTTGCATGAGAACAATAAGTTGTTGCATGTGAAGAGTGTTGTGCGACGACCCCGCCGCCTGCAGCTCACCTCGGCGTGGCTGCCGGGAGCCAGGGTCTTACTGCATCTCTCACAGCGCAGACAGGGCCGGTGCCAGTTCTTACCAAGAGACGACACCTTCTCAGCTGCCCGCGCGCACACACACACACACACAGAGGCCACCATGGAGACTGTCACTATAGCAACTAGCTGGATCACAGCTACAGTGATATTAAAAAGTGCGATGTGCTCACCGAAATACACCGTCTTGTCGCACCTGGGGCAGATGTTGGGTCCGCCGGAGAAAGACGAGAAGCTGGCAGCTGGAAAGTCACGTTGAATTTGAAACATTTATTGAATGATATTTTATTTGCAGCCCTGTCGGCTGAATTTCTTTTCCTTACATTTTTAAAAAAAATTGGTTTTTGCTCCTCATATTTCTCACCTTTCACTGGTCCCCGTGCTGGGGCCCTTTTCTCCTCACCCAGTTTAACAGCTGTTTCCATGGAAACGGATGCAGGGGCTTCGTTGACAGGATTGTCATACACATAGGAACCAGCTCCGCCAATGTTCACGCCTAAAATTGCACACAAACGTCGCATTAACAAACCTGGAGACCATTGGTACAGATCATATGCACCTTTACAGTGAAGAAGAAGAAGAAGAAGAAGAAGCAGCTGCACCTTTTGGCCCAAAGAGCATGGCGTAGCAGGGCTTGTGGCAATAAGGTTTCCCATCGTGCTGTAACACACAACAGAGAGGGGACATTAAGACCCATCACTGTTTTCACTGCTCTGACTGTTCAGTGGAAAACTTTGGTCAAACGCATTCTTGCCTTGAGCCTGTTGCCAAATAACAAATGAACCAGGACTTATTTACACAGTTAGTTTATAAGACTTGTCTTCTCTCCGTCCCTTTTCAGCCCAATCTATAAAACACAGTGTCAGTCTGAGCTGTGCACTATTACAGTCGCTTCATTTTTATGATTCTCTGGGAAAGCCAGAGAATAACAAACATTTATTTTTAGCTTTTTCACTATGCACTGTGTCTCACACACACACACACACACACACACACACTTACCTAACAATAATAGTTACTAGCATAACATGACAAACACTATCATTTCTGTCTTGACCAGCTGCAACCTGTCATACACATATAAGTTCTAGACATGAGATGATGGAGAGTGTTTGTGTGGTCGAGCTCATATAGTCGTCGTGGTTGTGTCTTTTGTTGTTGTTGATTCACCTTGTGGTTCAAACAGAAGATGTTAACCGTGTACTTCCTGTCTGACGTGACGGTGTGTATTTAAAACAGCTGTACTCTGTAGGTCAGCATCGTTTACCTCTGCGTGGCCTCCTGGATTCACCATCTTGTTGCAACGCTCACATTTCAGACAGAACTTGTGCCAGTCTTTTCCGAGAGACGACACCTTCTCCGCTGCCGAGCGAGGAACAAGAGACAGAAATCAGGACTTTACACATCAAACTGCACTGTGAAGCTACAGCATCGCGTCAGGCCTCGTTCCCTGAGCTCACTAATTACACCTCATTTGTTTCTTCTGTACAAAAATAGGTGTGTAAAAGTGAGTTATGTGCCAGAATATTTCTCGGACCAGTTGCCAGGCAACTGGCTTCATTTTCGGGAAGTTACTGCTAATAGACGTTTTTGATACTGTCTACAGAGACAGGTTAATATTTCTCCTCCTTCAACTGGCTTCAGACGAGGACGATGGGGAAAAGACGCCGTTTTAAAAGAATAAAAAAACAATTGAAAAATAACTTCAAAATCCGGCCCCCTTTCTTTGACCTCTGACCCCAAAACATTTTCTGTAAGGAAGATTTATCTGCTTGTCCTCCTCCCAAAATATCCCTGCAGATACACGGAGGCCCTGATACGACGTGGCGCTTCCTGTGTAGACTCACTGTCTGGCCGGCCTGTCACTGCGATATGTCGAGGACATCGCCCCCACATACAGGACAACGTGTAGCGTCGTGTCCGTCCATTCATTCAGCAGGGAGAAGTTTCCACATATCAGGAATAGTCAGCAATATGGATGAGCGACAGGGCGCGGTTTGCTGTCGCTCTCCAGAGAAATGAATCAATGAAGACACATATACATATGTGAGGACAATACATTACATCACAACGCCACGCCGCGCCGCGTTTCTCCTTTTCTCTCGTCTGAGCTCGAATGAAATGACAATTCAACGCCGCCGCTGACAGCCAGCTGACCTTTAACCTCATCGAGACATGTCCTGTAACCAGTTTCTATTTGACCCTTTGTTTTATGTCACAGTACTGTCAGCAGCTCATATTTTACAAAACAACAACAACAACAACAACAACAACAATAATAATGACAGGTAGCCATCTACCTCATTTCATTAGCAATATGATCCATCCAGTGGTTTTTCTTGACATTCTCTGTATATCTGTCTATGCTAACGGCACCACGGCTACGTCAGAACATCGCATCGTTAGAAATCCATGAGCTGAGGTGTGAAAACACAATGTTCTTACCGAAATACACCGTCTTGTCGCATTTAGGACAATTTGACGCCATGTTCCGTGACAAGGATCCGGATGCGGACGGAGCGAGACAGTGGCTCGTGCCAGTGGCTCCGCCGGGAGGGGGGGGGGGGGGGGGGGGGGGGTGCTGACGGGGGGGAGGAGGAGGATGCTGACGGTGGGGAAGATGGAGATGGGTGTGGCCGAGCATCGCGCACTACCTCACAACCACGCCCCGTCGACGTGACGTCACATAGCTGCAGACGGGGAAAAAAATGTCCGTTACGATTTTTGGAACAAAAAACATTTAATGTTTAATGTTATTTTATAGCACCTGCACAATGAGTTCATTTCTTCTTCTCCTGTCAGAAAATAAATAAATAAATAAATAAATATCAGTTTCAGTTCAGTATCCAGGGTTGATAAGTGGATTTAGACTGTTTTTATTCTTCCACTATAACATTTCATACATGATGTTTATATGTGATGTTGACTCACTGTGCTCGTCAGTTTTTATATTTAACAGTGATGTAAACGTTCTTGTCTCTCGCCACATGATTCTGCGTTAACAGAATTTCTGCCACGATACAAAGCCATTTGGTGTCGACTTTCTTGATTTTGGAAATGTGATTCATCCTGAGCAGGAGCAGTATTGGTTTCTCTGCATTCATCAGTGTCACATCAGCACAACAGCTCTGTTTGTTTCCTCTGTGTGGTTGCTAGGTTACGCTGGCAGACAACACAGCTCCTCTCAGGGAATGTTAAGTGATGCTCTGCTCCCGGGAGCATTACTCTCGACATTCTTGGCACTGTGATGGTAGAGGAATCAACATTGGTTGACATTTAGTGTGTCATTAAATACTACAAGTTTTTTGAGGCCATCCTCCTCTATTATTTTATTCAAAACATCAACAATCAATGAAAACTACAAAGACAGATCTATCAAAAACAGAATGTCCCCAACCATTACACACCAGAAGAAGGGGCGATAAAAAGAGCGCTGAGCTTTTATTACACAAAAATAACAAACAAAAGTTTTACATTTCAGTGTTAAAAGAGAACGGTTTGAAAATTTCGCCTAAAATCAAATTGAACAAAAAACATGTTTAACAACATATCCATGTGTTTTCCCCAAAAAACCTTAAGATCTGATCTTTTCAATTCCTCAGTTATTTCAGACACTGTTTACTTATCAATCACTATATTTATAACCCTAACCCGATAATATAATTGCTCTGTGCGAGCAAGGCCTGTTCAGAATCTGAATCACCGTGAATACGCCTGTGCCATTTCCAGCCAGAGTATTGTGTATAACTTTTCCCACATATGACAAAAAACAGCCTCTCTCTGAAGAGCGGTGACGATATCGTTTGCCACATACGTCATAGCACTACGGCTTCTCACGTGTGTGTCTCCTCATGTGGACCATAAGGCCAGCTTCAGTTGCAACCTTCTTTCCACATACCTTGCACACATTTGGTTCCACACCTGAATCAGTTCCCGCATTGTGCGATTTGGATTCCTCTCTACATTTAAAATAGTCAAAACATGGTTTACAAGCATACTTTTTCGTCTTTGCATACTTTCCCTGAAGCAGACTTAAATGACACGCACTGCCATAGGATTTTCCACAATTGTGACATTTAAAAGGCTTTTCCCCAGTGTGAGTATCAGACTTTGTCTTTGACAGGTAAGAGTTCCCAGTCTTCTTATCTCTGTGACTTAACATGTGCTTTGTCAGTTCATGTTTATGCTTAAATCCTTTCCGACACATTTGGCATACAAATGGTTTCTCGCCTGTGTGGGCTCTCAGATGCGTTTTCAAACGAGACCAATACATAAAAGATTTTCCACATTTGTCACATTTAAAACACCTTTTCCCATTGTGAGTCTGAGACAGGTAATGGTTGCCAGGATGATGCTTATCAGCTCTGTGAGTCAACATGTGCGTTGCCAGCACATATTTAGTACTCAATGCTTTATTACACAGTTTGCATTCAAATGGTTTCTCACCTGTGTGGACTCTCTGGTGTGATTTCAAATGACACAAATACTTAAAAGATTTTCCACAAGTCCCACATATTATAGACTTTTCTTCGGTGTAAGTATCAGACTCGCTCTTTGACAGTTTCTTCTGTGTGTGACGTCTCTTCTGTGGCTGTGTCTCTGCCAGTTTGTTCGCTACATGTTGGGATCCTGTCTGATCTTGGCTCTCAGCCACAGGAGCGCTGTCAGAGAGGGGCTTCACGTTGCTGTCTGGTTCTGGTTCAGTGTGGTCACGTACAGTATCCTGCTTCTGACTGATGTCAATTCCCTCCTGTTCCTCTATAATCTGTAGTGACTGTGGTTCCTCTTGGACCAGACTGGAGCTTCTCTCCTCTTTGTCTGCAAAAACAAAGTGGTACAGATTGTACATTATACCTGCAATAGACAATGTTTTCATTGAAACAACAGAAAGAAAAATACTGTTTAACAATAATACTTTCCCCTATGTTGATTATTTTCTAGAAGGTAGCCTTCAATAATGCTATAGGATTTTCCACAAGTGTCACATTTAAAAGACTTTTCCCCACGGTGAGTATCAGTATGAGTTGAAAGAATAAAGTTTCTCACCTCTGTGAGTTAACATGTGCTCTTTCAGTCTATAATTAGTACTCCATCCTCTCCCACACTTTGTGCATACAAATGGTTTCTCGCCTGTGTGGACTGTCAGATGTCTTGTCAACTGAGACGGATACGCAAAAGATTTTCCACAGGTGTCACATTTTAAAGACCTCTGAGTATCAGAACTGCTCTTTGAAAGGTACTTCTTTCTGCGGCGTCTCTTCCGTGGCGTTGACTCTGGGCTCTCATAAGAGATGTCAGAGAGAGACCAATTGTCACTGTCAGTGTGGTTACTTTCCTCATTGACAAGAGTCAACATAAAAGAATCAGTCTCCTGTGTCAGTACAGGCTGCTCTCCCTCATGACTGCTGTAAAGTCCCTCCTGTTCCTCTTGAATCTGGAGTGACTGTGGTTCCTCTTGGTCCAGACTGAAGCTTCTCTCCTGGTTACAGAGCCACAGGTCAGTGGGAACAACCTCTCCCTCTGCATAGACATGCTGCTGTTGCAGATCTGCCAAGACAAAGAGGCAAAGGTTGTACATTATACCTGTGATAAACAACGTTTTCATTCAAACAACAGAAATCTTTTAATTTCACATTTGACTAGACCAATGTTTTTTTTGGTCAGAACCTTGTCTAGTTTGGTCTAAATCAGTCCTTCTCAAATAGTGGGGCGCACCCCCATGGTGGCGCGCGTCTCACCCCGTGGAACGTGGGTTTTTTTTCGCTGTACTAGAATAAAGTAGAATACTAGAATAGAAATACTAGAATACTAGAATAGAAAAAAAAAGTTATTTGTGGTAGCAGGTAGAAAGAACATTTCACTGCACATTGTACTATGTATGATTGTGTGTGTGACAAATAAAACTCTTGAATCTTGAATAAAGTGTAATTTTACATCCAACACAGTAGATGGCAGTGGCGCATAGAACGCGGGATGTGAAGTGCAGTCAAGTACAGTACAGTGCATTGCATTGCTTCGATAGACTGCAGAGCGGATGTGACGCGCTTCTCACACGCGCAGTTTAAATCGTGTTTCCGGTACAGGTCGTGTCTGACCGGAAACACGATATATGATATATGATGTGCGGTGAACAAACCCCTCAACAAGACAATATTTAACAGGGGTGAAAAGAAAGTCGGCGTAACAGAAAATAATTGAGAAGCAGTGGTCTAAATGGTGGAGAAAAGTAATGATGTTCTCCCTTATTGTTGCACAATGACAAACAAGATCAGGTTTTCACTAGGTTTTGCTATGCCTCATTGATCAAATCCCGGTATTGTTGTCATGCCTCAGGAGATTGTGTTTATTCTTTTCAGCTTATCTACCTAATATCCTGGAGGAAAAACACACTGTTTTGTAGTATTTTATGAATTTAAAACACATGTGCAATCAGCCCAACATGAGTCACAGCCCTTTGTTAGTATCAATAAAGAATCGAATGGTTGTACAGACCAATTTGTTGCGACTGTAGTTCAGGTTCACAAACGATGTCCAACAGTCTGCGCTGACGATTCACCTCTTCCTCGTAGTCGGCGACGATTTTCTCAAAGACACTGAATATCTCTTCAGCAGCCGCATTTAGTCTCTGGCACATTAACTCTCTCAGATACACGAGCGAAGACATCGCTGCCTCCCTATAAACTGTTGTTTTCATGAAGCTACAAGGTCACGCCGCACTTTTTCAGACCATAGCCCACTGAGCTAACGTTGGTGGAGAGTTGCTTGTTGACTTCCGCTATGTGTCACACTGTTAAGTTCCGGTGGAGCGATCAAGTCCGCTTTTATTTTCCGCCTTCAGCTAAAACGCTTCACGGCCAAATTAGCGTATTATCAACAAGTCAATAAATATATTTATTAATGGACAAATGAAACCGAGGCTTTGCAGCTTGTCTCACTATTCCGGAAGCAAGTGATTCGAAGCACTGTGTCAGAACTTCTATCGAAACACGTATGTCACGTGACCAATGACGTTCAAAGCTTTGAGGGATGGGGGGTCACCGCTGCTTCATTTCGCGCCTTTTTGCTTCGAAATGTTTCGAAGCGTTTCATTGGCTCAGAGCGTTTCAACGCGTTCTGAGCCAATGACAGCGTTGAGTGGTTTGGCGCCATAATGGCGACACCGGATGCAGTATTTTATTTAAGAAAATGTTAGATTGTGAGGAGATAGTGATTTTATAGATAGTGAATTTGGGGGAATTTTCATGGTGAGTTCAAAAGTTTGAGATCATTGTGATCATATATCACCAAATAAGGTGGACTGCTTCTTATGCCCCACATTTTATGATTCAGTTATTGAATTGTGGGGGCACAATACACCACAATTTATTTTAATATGTACTGATTATGATCCTGTGTGAATAACCACACAGTCTTTTCTGAACATTTATTGCTGACATGGATTTGAAACAGTGTCAGAACTTCAGTCGTGCAATTAGGAGGGGGGGGGGGGGGAATAGTGTGTGTGTACACACAAGAGGGGCCGAATAAAGCGTATAATTTTATTAAAATTCTAACCTAGTCATTATATTATTGAACATTTTAACAAGCCATTAGTCTTCGGTCGTTCATTCAGAAGGTAAAGCGACAGGACGAATAAATTAACAGAAATTAAATGAACTAAATTAAAGGCAGAAAGATTTTTTATTCACTCGCTCTGGCGAAACTTCACGACGCGACACCCCGGAAGTAGCTGAAGCGGAAGTAAACAAACCCAGCGCTTGCAGTCTGAGCTGTGTTCACTAGTTCGTCGAGCTGTCAGAGGACATTGTCCCGTTGTTCGGTTAATATTCCAATTTATGAAGAGGTTTATAAAGAAGTTCGGCTTCTCAGAGAGTTAATGTGTCAGAGACTAAATGCTAAAGAGATATCCAGCATCTTTGAGAAAACCATATATAAAACTAAATTTTATTTAATTCAGATCACAAAAACTGAATCTCCCAAATCATTACACATCAGAATCACTGGAGGAAACGAGCTCTGGGCTTCTATTACACAGAAATAACAAACGTAAAAATGTTACATTTCAGAGTTAAAAAAAACAACCCCAAAACACCCCTAAACAAAAAACATGTTTAACAACATATCCATGTGGTTTCCCGAAAAACCTAAAGTTCTGCTCTTTTAAATGAGTCTGACTTATTTTTATATGTATTTCTTTTTGTATCTCCGCTTGTATCAGCTGCTCTGTAACTCATGAGAAGGAGGTGGAGAGTCACATAGTTCAGTCAGGCCAGGAAAAGATGCAACTGGAATTAGAAGTTAGACAGAAATCAAATGACTATCCCACCACAGCAGTCATTTGAACCACAGGTGTTTCCTTCCTGCTCTCTCTCTGACCTGCTGGCTGAGGAGGTTCATAGAGGATCATGGAATTCAAGGACATATGTTTTCTGTAATCATTTTCACATTAGTATCTTCAATCTCTCATATTTCATATGTCAGACACTGTTTGTTTATCAATCACTATCAAGTCAAGTCAAGTCGGCTTTATTGTCAATTTCTTTACATGCACTGGTCATACAAAGAATTGAAATTGCGTTTCTTACTTTCCCCTGCAGACATGGTATGGACACAGACATATATAGACATATAGACGTATAGACATAAAACAGACAGTATAGACATAACATTTTAAAGTGCAAAACTGGACAAAACAGAAGACATACAGAACATATGGATGTTTATAATACAAAGAAAACTCATATTAAAAAAAAACTTATTGCACGTCGCTTTGGATCAAAGCATCTACTAAATGAATGTAACGTAATGTAACAAAGATAATTGCTCTGTGCGAGCACGGGCTGTTCATTCAGAATCTGAATCACCATGAATACGCATGTGACATTTCCAGCCTGTGTATTGTGTATAACTTTTCCCACATATATGACAAAAAAATGCCTTCTCTTTTGTATGACTTCTTATGTGGATATCCAGTGAAGTTTGCCAATTAAATCTTTTGCCACACATGTCACAGCAGAATGGCTTCTCATCTGTGTGAGTCCTCATGTGGATCATAAGGCCACCTTTAGATGCAATTTTCCTTCCACAAATTTTGCAGAAATGTGGTTCCTTATGTGTGTCAGTTACTGTGATGTCAGAGGATTGCTCTCTGGATTGCTTTCTGAATTTTAAATATTCAAAACATGGTATACAAGCATATTTTTTCTCCTTTGCGTAGTTTCTCCGAAGCAATCTTACATAATTTAGAGAGCTATAGGACTCTTCACAATTGTGACACTTAAAAGACTTTTCACCAGTGTGAGTATCAGACTTGCGCTCTATCGGGTAAGAGTGCCAAGGAAAAGGCTTCTCACCTCTGTGAAGTATCATGTGCCTTTTCATTACAGATTCAGTCCGAAACCTTCTCCTACACACATTGCATACATATGGTTTCTCGCCTGTGTGGCGCCTCTGATGTATTTTCAAGTGAGACTCATACTTAAAAGGTTTTCCACAAGTGTCACATTTTAAAGGCTTTTGTTTGGTGTTAGTATCAGACTTGCTCTTTGCCAGGTGACGCTTGTAAGTCTTGTCACCTGTGTGAGTCCTCATGTGTCTTGTCCGTGAGAATACTGTGGTAAATCCCCTCCCACACATTTTGCATTTATATGGTTTCTCGCCTGTGTGGACCCTCATGTGTATTGTCAATTGACTCAAATACGTAAAAGATTTTCCACAAATGTTACATATCTCAGACTTTTGATTGGTGGAAGAATCAGACTTGCTCTTTTCCAGGTCAGAGTTGTGATCATTCTTTCTGCAACGTCTCTTCTGTGGCGTTGACTCTTGGCTCTCAGCTACAGAAGAGCTGTCTGAGAGGGGCTGCTGGTCGCTGTCTGGTTCTGGTTCAGTGTGGTCACTTTCCTCATTGACAGGAGTCAACATAAAAGAATCAGTCTCCTGTGTCAGTACAGGCTGCTCTCCCTCATGACTGCTGTAAATTCCCTCCCGTTCCTCTTTAATCTGGAGTGACTGTGGTTCCTCTTGGTCCAGACTGGAGCTTCTCTCCTGGTTACAGAGCTGCAAGTCAGTGGGAACAACCTCCTCCTCTGCACAGACATCCTGCTGTTGAAGCTCTGCAAAGACAAAGAGGCAAAGGTTGTACATTATACCTGTGATAAACAATGTTCTCATTGAAACAACAGAAAGAAAAATACTGTTTAACAATAATACTTTTTCCTCTTTTGTGTATTTTCTCTGAAGCAGTCTTCAATAATGCAGAGAGCTATAGGATTTTCCACATTTAAAAGACGTTTCCCCACGGTGCGTATCAGTATGAGTTGAAAGAATAAAGTTTCTCACCTCTGTGAGTTACCATGTGCTGTTTCAGTGTATATTTAGTACTACATCCTCTCCCACACTTTTTGCATACATATGGTTTCTCGCCTGTGTGGCGCCTCTGATGTATTTTCAAGTGAGACTCATACTTAAAAGGTTTTCCACAAGTGTCACATTTTAAAGACTTTTGTTTGGTGTGAGTATCAGACTTCTTTCTGCAACGTCTCTTCTCTGGCTTTGACTCTGCATGGTTGTTCGCTACATGTTCAGATCCTTTCTGATCTTGGCTCTTGACTACAGAAGAGCTGTCCGAGAGGGGCTGCTGGTCGCTGTCTGGTCCTGGTTCAGTGTGGTCACTTTCCTCATTGACAGGAGTCAACATAAAAGAATCAGTCTCCTGTGTCAGTACAGGCTGCTCTCCCTCATGACTGCTGTAAATTCCCTCCCGTTCCTCTTTAATCTGGAGTGACTGTGGTTCCTCTTGGTCCAGACTGTGCTCTTTTAAATGAGTCTGACTTATTTTTATATGTATTTCTTTTTGTATCTCCGCTTGTATCAGCTGCTCTGTAACTCATGAGAAGGAGGTGGAGAGTCACATAGTTCAGTCAGGCCAGGAAAAGATGCAACTGGAATTAGAAGTTAGACAGAAATCAAATGACTATCCCACCACAGCAGTCATTTGAACCACAGGTGTTTCCTTCCTGCTCTCTCTCTGACCTGCTGGCTGAGGAGGTTCATAGAGGATCATGGAATTCAAGGACATATGTTTTCTGTAATCATTTTCACATTAGTATCTTCAATCTCTCATATTTCATATGTCAGACACTGTTTGTTTATCAATCACTATGTTTATAATACAAAGAAAACTCATATTAAAAAAAACCTTATTGCACGTCGCTTTGGATCAAAGCATCTACTAAATGAATGTAACGTAATGTAACAAAGATAATTGCTCTGTGCGAGCACGGGCTGTTCATTCAGAATCTGAATCACCATGAATACGCATGTGACATTTCCAGCCTGTGTATTGTGTATAACTTTTCCCACATATATGACAAAAAAATGCCTTCTCTTTTGTATGACTTCTTATGTGGATATCCAGTGAAGTTTGCCAATTAAATCTTTTGCCACACATGTCACAGCAGAATGGCTTCTCATCTGTGTGAGTCCTCATGTGGATCATAAGGCCCCTTTTAGATGCAATTTTCCTTCCACATATTTTGCAGAAATGTGGTTCCTTATGTGTGTCAGTTACTGTGATGTCAGAGGATTGCTCTCTGGATTGCTTTCTGAATTTTAAATATTCAAAACATGGTATACAAGCATATTTTTTCTCCTTTGCGTAGTTTCTCCGAAGCAATCTTGCATAATTTAGAGAGCTATAGGACTCTTCACAATTGTGACACTTAAAAGACTTTTCACCAGTGTGAGTATCCGACTCGCTCTCTATCGGGTAAGAGTGCCAAGGAAATGGCTTCTCACCTCTGTGAAGTATCATGTGCCTTTTCATTACAGATTCAGTCCTAAACCTTCTCCTACACACATTGCATACATATGGTTTCTCGCCTGTGTGGCGCCTCTGATGTATTTTCAAGTGACACTCACGCTTAAAAGGTTTTCCACAAGTGTCACATTTTAAAGGCTTTTGCTTAGTATCAGACTTGCTCTTTGCCAGGTGACGCTTGTAAGTCTTATCACCTGTGTGAGTCCTCATGTGGATCATAAGGCCACCTTTAGATGCATTTTTCCGTCCACATATTTTGCAGAAATGTGGTTCCTTATGTGTGTCAGTTACTGTGATGTCAGAGGACTGCTCTCTGGATTGCTTTCTGAATTTTAAATATTCAAAACATGGTATACAAGCATATTTTTTCTCCTTTGTGTAGTTTCTCCGAAGCAGTCTTGCATAATTTAGAGAGCTATAGGACTCTTCACAATTGTGACACTTAAAAGACTTTTCACCAGTGTGAGTATCAGACTCGCTCTCTATCGGGTAAGAGTGCCAAGGAAAAGGCTTTTCACCTCTGTGAAGTATCATGTGCCTTTTCATTACAGATTCAGTCCTAAACCTTCTCCTACACACATTGCATACATATGGTTTCTTGCCTGTGTGGCGCCTCTGATGTATTTTCAAGTGAGACTCACACTTAAAAGATTTTCCACAAGTGACACATTTTAAAGGCTTTTGTTTGGTGTGAGTATCAGACTTCTTTCTGCAACGTCTCTTCTCTGGCTTTGACTCTGCATGGTTGTTCGCTACATGTTCAGATCCTTTCTGATCTTGGCTCTTGACTACAGAAGAGCTGTCCGAGAGGGGCTGCTGGTCGCTGTCTGGTCCTGGTTCAGTGTGGTCACTTTCCTCATTGACAGGAGTCAACATAAAAGAATCAGTCTCCTGTGTCAGTACAGGCTGCTCTCCCTCATGACTGCTGTAAATTCCCTCCCGTTCCTCTTTAATCTGGAGTGACTGTGGTTCCTCTTGGTCCAGACTGAAGCTTCTCTCCTGGTTACAGAGCTGCAAGTCAGTGGGAACAACCTCCTTTACACAGACATGCTGCTGTGGAGGCCCTGCAAAGACAAAGAGGCAGAGATTGCACATTATACCTGTGATAAACAATGTTCTCATTGAAACAACAGAAACCTTGCAGGTAACATTTGACCACACCAATGGTTTTGATCAAAAACATGCCTAGTTTAGTCTAAATGTGAAAAAACCCATGTACTCCCTTATTTCTAACTAAATAATGTTTTGTTTCAAGTCGTTGATCAAATCCAAGTCTTAAGGTCACGTTTTGGAGATTGTGTTTATTCTTTTCATCTTATCTACCTAAGATCCTGGAGAAAAACACACAGTTTTGTAGTATTTTATGATTGTTAGTATCAGTGAAGAATCGAATGGTTGTACAGACCTATCTTGTGTAACTTTAGTTCAGGTTCCCAAACGATATCCAACAGTCTGCGCTGACGATTCACCTCGTCCTCGTAGTCGGCTGCGATTTTCTCAAAGACACTGAATATCTCTTCAGCAACAGCATTTAGTCTCTGACACATTAACTCTCTCAGATTCTTTAGCGAAGACATCGCTGCCTCTTTATCCCTCTTTCACTGCTGTTTTTATAAAGCGACAAGACCACACCACGATTCTATTTTATTTAATTTAAATCTTTTACATTTTTCCTTACTGTGTCTTTTTTTGTTCCTTGTTGCACCTGTATGCCGAAACAAATTCCTAGTCAGTGAATCCTGTATTCATTGACAATGGCAATAAAACTGTTTCTGATTCTGATTCTGATTCTTCAGACCATAGCCCACTGAGCTAACGATGCTAGAGGTTTGCTTGTTGACTTCCGCTATGTGTCACACTGTTAAGTTCCGGTGGAGCAATCAAGTCCGCTTTTATTTTCCGCCTTCAGCTAAAACGCTTCACGGCCAAATTAGCGTATTATCAACAAGTCAATAAATATATTCAATACGACACGTCATATCATTTCAGCCCTTTACGATGCAATGGACTTTGATGATCAAAGTTTTGTAAAAATGACCCCCCCCCAAAAAATAAAAATTGTATAAAAAGGACATTTTTTTATTACGAAAATTGATTTTTGTTTTCAGAAAACGACGAAAAACATCATTTGTCAAAAGACGAAAAATTCAAAAAACGAATAAAAAAAATCATAAAACGTAGTGTCTTAAAAAATGATGAAAAAAGTATTTAAAAACAGCGAAACAAGTCATCATAAAAGCAAAATATGTTATTTTTCAAAAATAGTTTTTAAAACAATGTCATGATTATGTAATAAACAATTGCATTTTTGAGAAAAAGTATGCAGTAAGTCTAGTAAAACCTATTTCTTATTGCATTTCTTTTTCAGATGTTGTTGCAACCAACCAATTGATCATGCTGTTGTCTTCTTCTAACACATCAATGTGAAAAATGAGGCAGGGATAAAAACATATATCATTTAATATAAGAATGCATGCTATTACAGATGTTGAGTAAAAACAGCTGTCAAACCACAGATATTGTCACAGTAGGATGGAGGGAGGGAGGGCAGAGTCTCATTTCCGACTATACATGTATTCTCACGTGAGCTGAACGCATTCAATAGGGCTCTATAAAAATAATAATAATAATGATGTGTTTGTGTAACAGACACCTCCCACAAAATATGTGAACACTTTCACAGAAGGCTCCTTGACGTTTGTAACAAGAGGGAAACAAAACTGCACTGGTTGTCACGGAAAACAACAGGAGCGAACAGTAGTGAGCGTGAACAGTAGTGAGCGTGAATGACATCTGTAACTAAGAGTCGACTTTGTTCAGTGACAAATGGAACTCGTCCAAACATCACACAGCAAAGACACAAAGTAAACCGAGATACTACAGTCTGATTAAAGCAACACTGCTGAGGCACTGGAACCTTCTCACACACAGTGTCATATCCATCACACAGCATTTTTGGTAATTTCATGAAATTGTTTGCACATGAAGTCATCTACTACTTCAAGTGTTTACAAGCTAAAATCATTAAATTATTATTATTTAAATGATAATGGAAGTGATAGAAGATCTTTGTGTTGTTGCTGTTTCAGTTCTGCAATAATCTTAGATTATTAATAGTCTTAGACATTGGAAACAAAGGCCTTTGAAAAAAAAAACACGTGCTACATATGCAAGGTGTTCCTTATTTTAAACAATGTCTCTCGCTTCTTGTTCAAAATTATAGCAAACAATCAATAATGAAATAGCCAAACATGCAAACATCCAGTCATAATCTTACATACATCTTATAAGTGGAAACATTCAATAAGATAAAGAGACTAAAATAAAAAAACTGTTCTCTGTTGCTACATTAAGTTTCACTATTTCCACTGAGACGTCTCGTAGTTTGTCATGTTGGGTAAAACAACAATCACAAAGCTGCAGTTGTTACTTTTGTCTTTGAATCTGGAGTTTGTGTTGTTATTTGTGCGTCCGGAGATAATGGTGATGTTTAGGTCATTTATTAACTGTTAAGCTTTTAATTACAGTTTCAAAACTACACGAGTATCAATCCAAAAATAAGCTTTCATCACATCAGAAAAATGTCTCACACGTTTCCTCCTCAGTAAGAAAATGCATCAGTTCCATGCTGCTGTTTTCCCAGTGAGCAGAAGAATTGAAAACAAAGCAGCTTTGTGCTTTTTTGAGCTCAAACGTCTTTTTGAGATTTGTACAAATTGTCAACACGTCATTTCTAGCACAAATATGAACAGGGCGAGCTGGTTGGTTAGTGCCAGACTCGGGTCGCTGCCTGGCCTGTGCTCTGGTCAACAGCTCCTTGAATCAGTGATAATGGCTCAAGCTCCATGCCAAGAAAAGCTGTTTGTATTGAAGCTACTGGTCCTGGTCACACTCTGTGAGCAGTATTCGTCTTAATGACCAGGATGCATCTGTGTACAGATTTACCTGTGTAGTTTGAGCCACTACTGTTCAAACTGTGGAAGACAAGGCTTTTAGTTCTATGTCACAGCATGTCCCCTAACCTGATGTGTGCATAGCTTGTTGTTTAACGTTGAGATCTTCAAGTAATGACCAGCACAAGATCTGGAAACAGACTGTTAAAATCCTACTCTTCGGGTCACTGATGTATTGACCATTTGTGTTTTGCACAAATATTACAGGCGTGTGTAGATCATCTATGCTCCAACAGAGTCAAAGTTAAAGCTGCATCGGGCTGGGTTTATAAAAACACCCATCAACTGCATCACGTTGTGATTTACCAGCAAAGACAATCTTCATACTGGCTTTGTCAAACAACATTTTCGCTCACGCTGAACCTTCAGGTGAACCTGCAGGAGTCAGCTCACATTTTTTTTCAATCTCGAACAAACAGCCAAACTTTATTGAGCTTATCTTTTTTTAATTTGGATGAAAACCCTACTTTTCCTTCAGTGGTTGCAAATATTTACTTTTACTATGCTGACTCCTACAGATTCAGACTGCAGGCTTTACAGTACATTCATACATACAGTACATACATACAGTATATACAGTAATATGTGACAGCATGTGATGAAGAGCTCTGTGTTTCTGTCTCTGTGTGATAGTAACTGAAGACTCAACACAAGATCCCGACGACAAAAATGCTTAATTTCTTAAATAAATAACAAGGTTGGCCCTTGTCCAGAATAATAACCCCTCTCCTCACTGAGGTTGGTCACAGAAATAACACGACTGTGTTCTCAACCTCCAATTTTCCCCCCCACAATATTAAAATAAACCGATCAGTTTGTTGAGGTTAAGTGATGTAACGAAATGACTGAAATGTTTTGAAGTAAAAAAAAGTCTGTGTGTGTGTGTGTGTGTGTGAGACGTTGTTGTTAAGTGTCCATGGCAACAGGTAACACACCAGATGGAAATGTCACTTTCATACTGTTAAAGCTCAGATGAGCGATTTTAATACTTTTTGTTCGTCATCCACCTCGTATGCGTCAAAGCTGCAGTGGCTCCTCGGATAAAAGTGCCGGTGGCTGGTGGAGACGTCTGGGCAGATGTGGGAGGGCATCAGATGCGGATCTGGTAGCCATCGTTGAGAGTGCTGAGCTCGGGCGGTTTCCTGTCTACGGAGGCCGGACTGAAACACAACAGATGAACACGCTGGTCAAACACCACACACTGAAAGTCCTGCTCCAGTAAATGATTGTTTCCATAAATTATTATTCAAATATTTTTTCCTGGATTCATCGAGATGTCTGAAAAGGTTTAGTCATCGACTCAGACAGAAAACGACTTTTCTGCTTCACCAACTCAACTCGTGATAATAAATTCTGTCTGACACTGTTAGAAACAGGCGCTGTAGGTTTCTGAGGCATCAACAACACGCGCAGAGCAAAGTTACTGAGAAATGCTGAGCATAAATAAAGATTTCAGGATGGAAGAAGAAATGGATAGAAATGAAGAGGAGGATTCTCCTTTATCCACATTACTCTCCTATTGCCTGTGGTGCTCCTCTCCATCTCTCTCTCTCTCTCCATCTCTCTCTCTCTGCTTCTCCCTCGCTCCGTTCTTAATGCTGACTTATATTTTCCACAGTAATCCCATCTTAGAAGAGGCTTTTAAGCTCTCGCTCTCTGACACATCAAGGACAAGATATTATTTGAAAAGTCAATATGGAGAACTCAGTTTCTTCCTCCTCTCGTCTCAGCGTTGCCCTTTATTTGTCCTCTCTCTCGCTCTCTCTCTCTCTTTTTCAGACCTTTCTTCCTCTCTTTCTCTTTTCTTCCTTGCCTCAGTCTATTTGCTCCTCTCCTCCTGGTCTTCTATCCCTCCTTCCTCTCCTCTCTTTATCCTGTTTTTTCGACGATGCGAGATGACGGCGTCCCTGCTGCCAGCTGTTAAAACCAGCAGCTGATCATTACAGCGTCTCTGCTGGAGTCCACGGTCTTCATGCCGTGACAACATGTCGTTAAGTGCTCTGCAGATAACAGTAATAGCTTTTCAAGTGCCACGTGCAAGTGGTTCAAAGTGCTGATGCGCTCTTCTCCTGATCATTTACACTGCTTCTCTGAACTGATCTAACAACTTTTGTTTTACACCTTGTGAATAGATTGTCTTTCTAACACTGCCACCACCCCTTTTCACGACATCTTGTCTTATGCAAAACTCTTTAATTATCTTGTTTAAACACTTCGGGAATAAATTTGCATGACTATTTCCATAGTCATGGAATCCTGGATCACAGCTGAGGAGCCTCGAGTTCCCTTTTGCTCCTAAACTTAGCCAAGAGAAAATTCCACAGAGGTGGTTTTGTGTAACTGTTTTTAACACAAACGGCGCATCTGAAAAAAAACAGCTAAGCCTGTTAGAGCTTCTCATGAAAAAGGTCATCAAGGAGCCACGTCACATGGCAACACCGGGAAGCTCGCTAATTCTGGTGCAGCGTGTGTGTGTGTGTGTGTGTGCAGGACAGTCGAGCTGCAGCTGTTGTGCAAGTCAGATTGTGTTACATCCACCACACAGCTGACAGTACACAGCGACACACACAATATCCTGCCAGTGTGTGTGTGTGTGTCAGTTTCCTCTGCCACTGAACTGGAGTGGTGATTCACCCTGTTTTAATGGGCTGATTAACGATGTGAAAAACATTTACTGCTGTTTTACTAACAGCATCAATGACTTTACATCCTGTATCTTAGACAAGAGAAGAGGAGCATGCGCATACACGCACGCACACACGCACACGCACACGCACACGCAGGGTTGTTGCCGTCAAAATGTCAGGTCAATATAATCACTCCAGGTCTAAGCTGTGAGAGGAGGATGGAGGATGGAGGATGGAGGATGGAGGCATCACCACTGGAGAGTCTACAGAACTTCCTTAGGCTAAAGGCAACAGTGTTAACTGCTACAGTGAAGACAGTAGTCTACAAAAGACCATAAAAGAGAATAGATATAGAATAAACGTACGATTTATCTCTGCGGTGGGTGAAGCGTCGCTGAGGACTGCTCTGCCGTCGCCGTGGTGATAGGGATTTTCCACGGCTGCGTTCTTTGATTGGTGACTGGGCGCTGGATGATTTTAGGATCTGATGAAAAATGGAAAAAACACAAGATGTTTTGATTTGTGATAGTGGGAAACACAGTTTTACACAAAAACATTAACGATGGCTGCGTTTCAGTCGGTGACAGCTGGGTGAGAAATAAAATAAAATGCAGCCATCATCAGTGAAATGTTTAACCAGAAAGCAAAGAATTATACACACATTCATACTCATATTCACAAAGACATACATTTATTTCCATGTGCTGGATATAAGTGGCCAACAACCACTGCTGTTCCTTGGCTGCAGTGTGTGAGCATGATACATCCATCTGGGCACATTCATCCTGCAACTGTGTAATTGTTACGAACCGCTGCGACAAATTATTGCCGTGGAAAAAGCGTGTGTGTATGTATGTGTGTGTAACAGTAACTCAAACTATTGCTCAGTGGGAAAAGAAAGTGCAGGGTGAACATGGATGGCAAGTTTTCCTGGACAAAGGAAAAAGCCGGGAAGCAGCTGATATTTCTCAGCTGGTCGTGATCATGTGCAAAAATAACAGTTGTGTGTGTGTGTGTGTGTCTGTGTGTGTGACAGCTGCAAACTTGCTGACCTACATTATCTTGCTGACACGCTGACATGCAGTCTTTACACATACACAAAAAAAACACACACATTTTCCTTCCCCATCATGCCCTAAATAATTCCTGACAGTTCATATTCCATGTTTATCCCAAAGGAAACTACATCCAACTCTGGTCACATGGAAACATTTTATAAAAAGCTATTTTCCAGTCTCAAAAAGGAAAATAAGCCCATGAGCCTGTGTCTGATGCTAAGATGATAACACAAAACAAGACCTAACAGACGATAACACTGGAAACCGTGTCATTCATGTGCTGCCACAGAAAATAAGTGGGTTAATTTTGTGCTTGTATTTCTTTATGCAATAATTCATATCTTCAAACGTTATGTTTGGCCCAAGACATTTTGGTCTTTTCAGGAAGATGTTGTTCTACTGTGAAATAACATGTCTGTATTATAATGTTGGCAGACAAACACTTCATTAGCTAAACCACTAACAACTGTGTTTCTTTTGTGTTACTGTTTGGAACTGCCAACTTGTTCCAGGCTATCTGTTCCATCCCCGAGTTTGTGTTTTCTTTTTACCGACCTGGTTGATGTACACTGTGGTTTTGTGACGAGTCAGTTTGTGTGTATTTGCTCTCTTTAACAAAATGTCTGCTGCTTCCTCCACTTTTAACTTCTTCAACTCATTTACTGACACATTTTTCTACCTATTGGACAATTGTCAAATCTGGTCAAAACTGAACAATATAACTTGGTCAAGGTCCATGTTTTAACTTGAAGAAACGGCCTTACCAGCTTCCTGTCGTGCAGGTAGGTGTGGGTGTTAGCGAGGATATATGTACCTTCATCCTCATGTCTCGGCCATGTTTCTCCAGCTCCTTCCTCATCTCCTGAGCTCCCAGTCGCGCAGCATTCAGCACCAGGTGCTTCCATTCGATTGGCTGGAAGACGTGGGGGTCGTGAGGCACATACAGGCCAATCTTCACCTGGAAGAAGCAGAGGACACATTTAAACACGCTTTCCTAATGCCTCGGCCCATCTCCAACCTCCTCCTCGTCTTCCTCTTGTCCGGGTCTCCTACCTTCTTCAGCGTGTGCTGGTATCTCTTGTAGGAGCTCTCAAACTCTGCCACCAGTTCCCCCAGTGTGCGGTGGGTCAGGGCTTTGTCCATCAGGTCCTGGCGGCGGCTCATACCCAGAGACCCATAACGACCGTTGCAGTAGACGCCCAGCACAACATGGTGGAAGCAGTGACCTGAGAACTGAGTCTTAAAGCTGATGGGGAAACGCTCCAGAGACGTCAGCCCATTGGTCAGGTAGCTGGACAACACCCCAGTTAAGAAAAGCTCCTTTTTTTCTTTTTACTACACAATTTATACTTTGATATTTAAGGTTTGACAGCGAAAGCCTGAGGCACTTTGACTGCACCACTGTGGCAACACATTTGACCACAAAACTGAATACAGAGTGTGTTTGTTCTGATGACGACACAGACACTGAAGTCATTTCAAACGAGAGCTCACTTCACTGAAAATGGCAGGAAATAAATAACGAGGCCCGGCCCGTGTGTGACTCTGTGTCTGTGTCGCTCTTTCAGTCAGAATCAATCATCCAGTTTCACTGTGTTTCTTCAATTTAATGGAAAAGAGACAACAAAGAGACACAGATGAGCCACGCAGCGCCGCTGAAGGCCTGAAGGCACCTCGTCGCTCTGTCTGTATTTGCTGCAGCATTTCAGAACTTTATTTTGAAAAGTTCTTGCTAATACCATGATTATTATTATTCTACTCGAGGCTGCTTTGTGGTGTTATTACAGAGCGAGTGAGAGTCAACACACAAACCCACACAGATAAAAACCAGCATTTCCTGGAGAGAGGTCAGATCCCTGCTAACAGTACAGGAAGTGAAGGAGCCACGGAGGACAGACTGACAACAGACGACGGACACAGGCGGTTGACTCCAACTGCCCCGAGCTACAACAACAGCTTCTATTCACCCCTCTCCGCCCTCTGCTTTCATGTCTCTCTTTGTCCCTGATCACTGTCTCTCTCCAAATGATCAAAACAGGCAATGTCAGTGTATCTGCTATTATTAAAACCACAGCTGCAAATTAACTGCAAGTGGAATGAAACAGAGGAAGTGTTATTTATTAATTAACAATTATTATTTGATGGTTTGAAGTGACTGAGCACAGAGCAGGATATCACCTCCTGCTGGTGAGTGGGGTGGGTGTGTCCACACACTATCGTTTACATTGAACTGTGAACAGGTCACATGTATCTGAGGCCTCATAGCTCAGTGGTTAGAGCACTGGTCTTGTAAACCAGGGGTCGCGAGTTCAATTCTCGCTGGGGCCTGGTGACTTTTACTTTCAGTGACCTTAGGACTCGGTGAACGGCGACACTGCTTAGCTCAACTCCCATACTTCTTCACCTTTAATTTATTTCCACGTCCATCTCTCCTGCTACCATCTGTTGGCTGGTGTCAGTCTGAATGACTGTCACTGCCAGGGTTACAGCCCTGGAGAAAAGCCAGTGTGGACATATAAAATCCTCTCAAACATCTCACGCTGAACTGTGTAGAATAAATCATGTTTACATTTACATAAATGTAATCATTATATTATATACTTCTTTTTTTTTCAGGAAATGATGAATTGTGATATAAAACCAACAGAAAATCCTCATGCTTGAAAATGTTTGGGGCAAAAAATGCCATAAAATATTCGGGAACATTTTTTTAATCCACAGTGGCTTCATGTCGACATGTTGACATACACTGACAAAATGCAAACATTGATTTGATAAATAGGTCTTTGTGGTCAACGCAGAACTTTGGTTCTTTTAGCGAATAAAAATAAAGCTGATATCAAACTGCTGTAAAAACTGTATCGCCGCTTCTGAATTTAAGCTCGGATGACACTAAGCCTGTGTATGTTTGTATGGTGGGGGGTAGATTTTGATGTGGGCTTGTTGCCAGGCAACGAGTTTCAGTAAGAGCTGGAAAGGGTAGCGGTGGTGGGGGGGCATTAGGACAGTCGAGCTACATGTCTCATTGATTTCACACAGAGATAACAATATAACCTTTTGGCCCTGTGTGTGTGTGTGTGTATGTTTGCGCGCGCTTGTGTGCGTGTAAAGGATACATTCCCAAGATGACGGCCTCCAGGCATTTGATTGGCAAAGACTCCCTGATCATCTCTCTTGCTGTCTCCATTAACCTGGTGGAGGAGTGAAGGAGTGAAGAGGATGAGGAAGATGAAGAGGAGAAAGGAAAAGGGTGTAGATGAATGAACAACAACATGTTCAACGGGGATGAGACATAAGATGGAAGGAAGAAAAAAGTAGTTTAGCTGTGTTTATCTAATTTATTATTAAATTGTAGTTTTATTTCTTGTCATTTACAAAACTGCACTCACCCACACAGTGGACGGCTCTTCTTGATTTCAAAGAACTGGGTACCTGTGTGGTTGTATCTGGTCGACATGTTAAGGATAACGGAATATTACCCTGTAGTATTCTGATACGTAGACTTGGAGTATCAGTGATGAATGTAAGGTGTCTTGTAGATCTCTATGTAGACGCAAACAGAATTAAATGGAAGGTTTTTCTCTTTCATCATGACGTATTTGTAACATGCTCCGTCATGGTTTGTGTTTGTACTGAAGGATACTGCAGAGCCTTCATGTAGTTCTGGATGGTCACCAGCCAGTCTGGGACCGACATGGACGGTTTGAAGGTCGGGACCGAGGGAACAGGATGCTGGAGAAAAAGAAAGAGGAGGAGGAGAAAAAAAATCACATTACTTCCAGCAAATCAACATGTGGTAACAATCTTTTAACTCAATGTTCCGTGACTCAGTTATGGCTCATACTGACCGATGCTCCGCCGCTGCTGGAAAAAATTCACACTGGATCTGATCTCACATTAAAGACCATTCATTTGAAGCCCAAACAAAACCGACACTTCCTCTGACACAGGCGGGCCATGTTGTGCACATGTGGCCGTACAGGAAGGGTGAAGCACAGCCCATCGTTTCCTGTGTGTTTCAGCTTTGCTGCTTATTGACATCTGGGCAGGACGTAAACATGGCCAGGGCCTTCATATCACACCGGGACACTTTTCATGTCATAAAATGTAGTACAGTCACTGTCTTTTCATACAATGTCACACACACATTCATGGAAAATAACACATTTACAGAAATACTCACACACACAATCCAAACACGAACATCTCATGAGCCTCTAAACGGCACCAGACAATCACAACCTGGTATAGGATCTTATCTGCTGTCAGACACCCAGACAACAGACACACAAACAGTTTACTCAGCCAATCAAGGTGCAGCCACTCATTAAACTCAAACAGTGGGTCAGTCTTCAAACCAGACAACCAAGTAAACGATCAGCCAACTGGTCTCCACTGCAATCTGACAGCCAGACGAGACCAGCGAATAGCTGCTGCCATATAATCTCTTATTAGTTAAATCCTCACCGAGGTTTAATACACTGCTACATCAACCACACAAACACACACACACTAAAGCCGCTCTCTGCTGGGTCAGGGAGTGAGATGACTGATGATCCTTCACTTTTATCATCCTCTTCCCTCGCTACAGTATCATGTCTCTGCTGCCACCACCACATTCAGTGCAAAAAAATGTAACTGTAACTGAAAGCAACCTCGTAGTAAACTGTGTTGTTGGAGTACAATGCATTAATCTGTCTTTTCCAGGTTTTGTCTTCCTTTCACAAAAATATCTTTCTATAGAAACAAGTAAAGCAGAAGTGGATTTAACTCCAACTTCCTTCTAAACAAAAACAGCTCAGAGGACACGCAACTTTTTTTTTTTAAATCATTACAGTTCCGGGGGTGAGAACCACTGAGGTGAAGAGTCACTACAGACAGCAGTGTCCTCCATTACCTTTAAAGCACATTTGCTCTGAGTGTCGAGCACAATGGAGGGGGGTGGTGCGGGGGAAAGACAGATCATATGTCCTGCTGTCATGGTATATTCAGAGCAGGACGTCCCAAGGAATGACTCCAACGTGTGTGTCGAGAGAGAAATATGAGATATACTGCATAAGCACTTACAGTAGTATACTGTACAGTAGTATACTACATCAGTACTGTATCTGCTGCTGGATTACAGTCATCGCACTTCTCACAGGTTACTGCTGCCGTCTATAATTCTTTGCCTCAGGACACATCTGTCTAAACTAATCCACGTTGTCCCGTGTCCACAAGCATTAACAACCAGTCACTAGTCAACACACCGTATGTCAGTCACTAACACGCTATGTATGTATCTCGACTCAAACGTCTGGAGACGAACACAAATGATGTTGTGATTCATGATTGAAAATAAAACCCCGTGGTCACAGCTTGAACTGGATTATTATTATTACTTCTGAACAATGGGTCTAAAATGAATTGTGGAAATGAAAATGACTTTTCGCCTTCTTTAGCCACGTTATCGGTTGTTAGATTCAGTTCCTTCTCCTGCCCAATGACCACACATGAGGTTACCATGTAGCACAGTGAACATTTAATCTGTCACGTTTTCCTTGCAGAGAATTATAATGTTTTATTTCAAATTAAAAAGGTGCTTTACAACTGCTTTCTACTTTTGATCATGTCAGAGATACTGAATCGATATCTTGATCTCAGATGTCTACTTTAATCTCATCTTTCTCTCTGTCTTCAGAGGTGTTGCAGTCAGACACGTTTCCCTTGAAGAGCCCTTCAGGTCGTCCAGGTGGTGTCAGGAGATTATCCACTACCCAGATTTTATTCGAGGGATTATTTGGTCCCTGTGCCAAGTCTTCTATTCTCTTCACGCGGGCACAGAGAGTGGCAACACAGTGGTTACACACATAAGACGTCTAAATTAATTTCATGATTTTAATATAAGAAAATAAGATCTTTCTCATTTGACGCTGTCCTAGTGACAGTCTCTCCTAGTCTGTCAGCTGTGGTTACTACACACAGGCGTCAGGTTGCTTATCAACAATATAACAATGGACACCATGTGTTAATGCCTGCAGCGCCCGAACAAAGCAAACTGGAACCCGGCAACGCTTTGAAAAGGCAAACATCTTAATTTAAAACCATTTTCCACGTAGAATTTTCTGAAAAAGCATTTGGCTTTTATTAGTGACCTGTGGCTTTTCAGGCTGCAGCTCTCTAACTTTACACAGGTACACATAGGATAGTGAAACGTTATATTTGAAACCATCACCACCTTAACTACAGGCTTAACTACAACAACACACACAGGAGGCTCTGGTGTGCACATTGTGATTTCACAGTTTGTGCTGGTATGTGTGTTTGAGTGCACAAGTGACAAATACGTGTATTATAATCAGAGCTCGCCTACCCTGGGAAGGTATGCAGCGTTTCGTATCCTGTCCACCATCTCCTGGCCCTCGGGGTGCACAGCAGCCACATGGGACCACATCCTCTCCCAGGTGATGCCTTCAATGGGAAAACCGGAGCGGTTAACATAGAAAAGAACTCCTCCATCCTTCTCCTCTTCCTCCCCTGGGGAGCGGGAGCTGTTGTTAGGAGGAGAGGTGGAGGATTCCTCCCGGGTGCTGCGGCGGAGGAGGCAGTGCGAGCTCGTGCTCTTTGACCGGCCGTGTCTGCTCAGTTTGGCTGAGGAGGTGCCGCTCCGGCTCGGGGAGTTGGGTCCCGTCATCGATCCCAGTGGGCCCAGACACAGGCAGAGGAAAACTCACAACAGAGAATCTTCCTCCAGCTACAAGACCTTCACTTGGTTTGTCGTTGTGTTGGACGCCACATTTTGACCTTTGAGGCGAAACGCAGAACAGAAAATAAAGCATGAACACAGCATTTTCTGAATCGTCAGGATTCTGCTGCCTGCAATATGACAAACATATCCATATGACAGGGACCACTTCTAAACAAGGTTTCCATGAAAGTAAAGCTATGTTATTATCAGATGATGTTATGATCAGAGATGGTTCACCCAAAGAACATTTCCCTAAAGGGAGGCAAAATAAAGTATAAAGTATATCTGATTCTGATTCTGATTCTGAAAAACTACCACAATATGTCAACAGCAGAGGCACTGTAATCCCTGTCACAGAAACACAACAGGACAGAAAATATTCAAATCTATCAATAATGACCAGTAACGTAACTGGACACCGTTGACAGTTGTTCTCAGTTTGAGTCCTGGTGCTTTCACTCACCCTACATGACACAAAATTACATTACGAACTCGAACATGGTCCAAAATGAAGCTAATGTTTTGATTTTGACAGCAAATACAACACTAAGGCCTGACAGAAACTCATAGTTGTGCTGTTTGTTAGTGGTGGACACATGTTGATATCGTTTTTTTTTTTAATTTTTTTATCGTTGGTGTGTGTTGGCTGAAACGTACCATCCGTTATCATATGAACCGTACCGTGTTTCCACCGGGGCTCCGCTCTCACGGTACCGGCGGCGGCTCCGGTTCAGACAGCTTCGGGCATGAACCCCCTCGCAGGGTGGCTGCTGGTCTCAGTCATAGCACGGTGTCCATGTCCACCATCAGCCCTCAAGTCTTGTTTTGGTCGCAGCCTTTGTAACTTCACCCCTTCTTGTATGTGTCAAGTTAGCGAGGCTAACAGCGGACTAAGCTAGCAACACGGGAGACCCCTCTTCAGTGTAAAAACAGCTCGATTCCCGGTGACGTGTACAGACTAGTACAGGCCAGAAAACTTTGCGGTTAAGTCGTCACTATATCGCGTTTTCGTTTTTTTTTTAGTGGGTCTGCGTCCATCGGAGAAATACTGTCCCTGAATCCCGCAGCAAACGAATGCAGTTTCCACAGGAGCCGTATTGTTTTGAAAATCTCCACCGGAAGAGTTGGTGTTTGTTGCTAGCTTAGCTAGCCAAAGCAGCCCTTCTGTCTTTGGTGTCACAGTGCTGCGGGGGCCGTCTCCCCCACCCTCCCGGTCCGGGAAAAACAGCCTCCTCGGTGCATTCCGTCTCGGCAGCACCCCGTGCCACGCCACGGTATCCGCTACCCCTCCACGGTTCCGTCCTCGCGGCGATAAAGGTGGCTTCTTCTTTCCCTCACATTATTTAAACCCCGGAGGTAAACGGTGCTACGAGCTACCCACTGTTCCGCATCTCCCGCCTATCCCCGGCACGCGCTGCGGCTTCGCCGGATTCCCATTGGTCTGTTTGACAAGGGGGCGGGCAGTAGAGGAGGGGCTACCCATATGGGGAAGTTTTGGCGTTCCCTGATTGGTTAATTTCGCGGGAGGAAGGCGTCAACAAGTGATATATCCGCAACAAATGGTCTCTTCGCTCTGCGCTGCAGCTGTTGATTTTGCACATTTGTACATTTTCAGGTGCTTTATCATGTTAACTGTATAATAACAGAAACAAAGCTAACATTATAGATGCATTCTTCCTACAACAATCAACCGATTCAACAATAAAGCACGAAGAGGAACTCAGTTTCACTATGTTTATTTAAACTATAAGATACCGACGACGATAACAGAAACAGATGAAAACAGCTATATGACACATTTTGCTTTTACTTTCACACAGCAGGAGTAACTTAACTTACATCTCCCCCTTGTGGCATTTTGGAGAACGTGTTCTTGTCAACACACGCAGTGCTGCAGAACACAAGAATAAACAATGAAATATGAAACACTTTCCAGGATTTGGACACGTGACAGATTTCCCACAGGAATTAATAAAGTGGTGTGGAGGAGGTGAGGGCTTTCACTGAGCTGTAGGTCACTGTATTATCACCACCCCTGATCTACAGAATGTGAAAAGACAGAATCCAACATAAGTCATACAGCAGGACCTCCATTAAAACAGACACACACATGTTAGCTAAAGGCAGCATCAACATGAGCATTAAACATTGTGGAAGCACTGTGTGTTTCCATTGTGTTTCCCACTGTTGGACGAGCGTACCTGGGTGTCACTGCAGGTGGCGTGGTTGATGGAGGCATAGAAAAGGCCATCTTCAGGATCAGCCTGCATCAGGAAAACAAAGCACAATGACTGCTCCGCTTTGTGCATGCTTTCTTCTGTAAGGTCAAAAATCAGCTGCAACCGATTGTGTAGTTGTTAAACTCACCGTGGTTTTATCTGTCTGTGTTTTGTTTCCTGAAAATAAAAAAAAGAAGCTTTAGTCACTTTACACTTTTCTTTCTTTTTTTTGGTCAACAACACTTTCATCAGTGAACGTTCCCACCTTTATTTCTCTTCCATCGAATGAGCGCCACAGCAGTTATCACCAGTGCTGCTAAACCCAGACCACCCAGTGTGATGTACCACCTCCATGACCTCCACGACCCCTGCGACCCATCTACACACAGGATGTGAGGATGTAGGTTTCTGTTCTGTCTAATACCATGTAACTAACAGAGACTTACGTACATGCTTTTCATCACTATTTCACAATCAAGCAACACAAAGCTATAGAAAAGATAGTTATAAGATACACAAACACAAAATGTACCGTACCACCTGTTGCTGCATTCTCCTTTTCTTCATCTGTTGTTTGTTTTTTTCCTGTGAATTAAAAAACGGTCTATGAAATAAACAGATGCAGTTTGTTGGACCAGAAACACGTGATCATATTCTTTACTTTCTCACCTGACGACTGAGGGCTGAAGGTAAACAGTTGCTCCTTCTGAGTGTAACGATCCGTCACTTTACATTTCAACAAGTCATAAGTCTTGGACTCGTAAACAAAATGAGAGGTTGTAAATGTCACAGCAGCCGAGCAGTTGAGCTCTGATGGCCTCAGTTCTCTGTTATTTATATCTAGATCTTTACCCTTGTACAGCCACTTCACTGTGTGGGTGCAGGCTCCATATGTAAACACGGAGCAGTTTAATGTCACCTCATTAGTGTTTACCTGTTCAGTCACTGGTGAAGATGGAGAGAGAAAGACGACGACAACAACAACAGTTCAGTTAACTCTGCTTCATCCATTGTAATGATCATATTTTTTGTGAATATTATTTTTAAAAACACACACACACACACACACACACACACATATTGTGACTCACAGTTCACAACTGACAGGTTAACTACAGCGTCTTTTTTGTGTGTTCCCTCAGTCTGTCTGCAGCAATAACGACCAAAATCCTCCACAGCCACGTCCTTTATCACCAGAGAACAGTTCTCTGTTAGGTGCTGTCGGACTCGTTTAGAGGGATCCGCTGTAACAACCTGTCCAGATCTGACCAGGTTCACTGCCGGGTTCTTCACTGAGGCAGTGAAGAGCCAGTGGCTGCCCGTGCACGTCTTCTGACCGCCCACCACAGGTTCACAAGGCAAAGTGGCTTCACCTCCAAGTCTGACGATGAAGTGGGAAAAGCTGTGATCAGTTGGTGCTGTGAAGAAAACAGGAACAAAAAAAAAAGAATATTTATATAAAAAAAACAATCACTCATCTATTAAAGTTCTGTGTGGTGATCCTGTGTATGATAGTTACCTGTAAGGTGGAGCACCAGAATCAGAATGATAAAAATGTTAATTGATCTGAATTTGACCATTGTTCCTCTTTTTCTGTCTTTTCTGCGTCCAGTTCTCTTTAGCACAACACACACTGCTGCAGCTACTTCCTGTCAGTGTTGAGTAGCAGTTACACACAGTGACATATTTCCTTCTTTTTTTTTTCTTTCTTTCTATGAGCCGTTCACGCTTACACAGATTATATCTGTGTCAAATCTCTCGCTGACAACCAGTTTAGTCCCTCGACATAAGATGGTCAATGGAAATGAGTCACATCACCTGCTGCGTATGTGAGCATGAGGAAAAGATCTGAAATTCTATATCCACATACACACATGTGTGTGTGTGTGTGTGTGTGTCATTTTCACACAAAAAAGCATTGTAACACAACAATAACCCTGTTGCTTATGGCAGTTATTTTGCAACCATGGTTCACTTCACATCATTCTCTGAAGAGTAAATAAAACAAGAAGTTTTACTGTGTTTTACTGAGTTTTATTACAAAACACAGCAACACGTTCAGTCATCGACTCCTGGGTTTTTCAGACACACACACATTAATGATTGATTGATTATTTATTAATCAATAAAATGTCTAACAGTAATTTTACAAGGAAAAATATATCTTATATTAAACTAACTTATTTTTAAAAAACCCAACTAATTCCTAATATTGAACTAGAAGTTCAGACACGCCTCCCCCTTCTGGTCAGAAGGATTATTGCAACATTTACAAATGAAAATCAACATTTACATTTAACATTAAACTACAAATAACGACTATCGTAATAGAAAACAGCAACCACAGGTGGCAGCACTTCACGTATTTATATTTATCTCTATGTGTATATGTACCATATCTATCTATATGTTAATACAGCATCAAAGACACTGCAGATTAGAAATTGGTTTTCTTATTTCTTATAGTGGTCGGTAAAATAAGTGATGAGATGTGTGTGTAGTGTGGCGTCTTTAACGTTGGGTCAGACTGCTGTGGCGTCGAGGTGGTTTGATGCAGCAGAGGCTTCTGGTGAGCAGGAGGAAGCTCTCACAGCGCTGTAGGTCACTGCATCACCATCACCATCACCATCATCATCATCATCATCATCATCATCATCATGGGTTTTACCCTCAACCTGAGATATCAACCATCAACAACAAACAAACAAAGTCAACATCTCCACATAAACACACACACAGCATCACACAACATAAGAACAACACACACACACATAACCGCACACACGGTTATTTGATATGATCAATTAACCAAAACAGCTGCACACTGGTAGGCAGAATCAGGAAGTATATATACACACACACACACAGTATATAATCATACAGGTTAAAACATCGTCAGGGAGTTTACCGGAGCTTTGCTGGTCCTTTTCCTGGTGTAGCTGACGGAGGCGTAGGAGACACCATCTTCAGGATCCGGCTACACAATGAGGACAGCATAGTGAACACAACAGATTTGTTGAATAATTTACAATTGTCCATGTTGCTGAGTGAGGTGAAACTCATTTGTCTCATTCAGCTGTATTTAAAAGACTGAATATATATGTGTGTATATATATATATATATGTATATATATGTGTGTGTCTTCTATTACTGTACACACATATGTCACATACATCACAGCCAGAAGTGAAACATGTAAAACTCAGCTCACAGTTTTTTCACCCAGGTGCAGGTTGTTTCCTGAGAAGACAAAATCAGAGTTCAAATTAAAATCATGTCTCATGTAAAAAAACACAAAACAGAAAGTGCTCATCTCTACATGTTCTTGCCTTTGCTTCTCATCTGTCTGATGACAACTCCAACAGTTACTGGGACCGCTGCTGCGCCCACACCCACCATGACGAGCAGCCACCAAGGAAGAACTGAAAACATGAAAAAAAAAAAAAAAAAAGCATTTTCACTGGGTGTTGTTTTATTAAATATTTTGTGTGTGTGCGTGTGTGTGTGTGTGTGTGTGATGCCGCACCAGTAGCAGGTTTCACACATGAGCGGGAGGAGAACTGACACAGCAGCAGGTTCCCATCCTTATCTGTCACTTTACATTTGAATGAATCGACTGTGGTTGACCTCTGACCGGGGTCGTGGGTCTTCAGGGTCACAGTCTCTGTGCAGGGACCAGGTGATCTCATCACATTGTCCTCGTTGTCCTCAATCAGCCACTCCACTGAATGTCCACAGGGACTAAATCCCAGCACTGAGCATGATATCTTCATCCCATCAGGTTCTTTATGAACTGGAGGAAGGTGTTGAAAACAGAATGAGGTCATCTGATCTGTAATTGTATTTTTAGTACTTTGTTTTCAGATACTCACTGTTAATAACAAACAGATAAACCACAGCGCTTTGACGTTGTCTGCCGTCTTGGTCAAACTGTCTGCATGTGTACTGACCAGCATCTGTAACTCTGACCTCGTTAATGACCAGAGAAAAGTCCCCGGTAACACGGTGTCTGTCTGATACAGGTTTGACTTTTTGGTCTTTTTCTCCAATAGTAAACAGCTCTTTTGCCGATGATTTTGAAAAGGCAGTGAAAAGCCAGTTGTTACTGTAAGATATGTCCTGATTTCTAATCCAATGGCCACACGGCAAATAGACTTTCTCTCCGACTCCGACAGTCAGCTGGGAATCTTCACTCCTTAGTTCTGTCGAGGAGACAATTATGAAATAATGTTATCTTTACATCTGATGTAAAAAGCAAAAAAAAGCAAACAGCTGTAAATGTCTAATTTCTTTATTTAACCAATACGTTTTACAATGTTTTTCAACGGACCTGAAATTAAAGACAGAATGAGTTTGGTAAAGTTGAGCAGCTTCTTGGATTTGTTTTCTTACCTCTAAGCTGAACCATGAAAAGGATGAAAAATAAAGACATTTTAATCCTTTCTCGTCTCTTGAGTTTGACCATTGTGCTTTTTCTTTCTCCCTCTCTCTCATGTCATGTCAACTTTATGTCAAATCCCTCAACTTCCTCTTATTACTTCTCTTCTGCAGAACGTTGCAACTTTTGATCTTGGTTCACAGGCTCGTGGTGACGTGGACACAATCTGCTGCCTGTACATCAGCGTAACCTCACACATTTTATTTAGCTCGCTGCCTCTCTCACTTTGACACTGTGTCATGTGTTGGTGTTGTTTCTGAGAAAGGAAGCGGTAGGAATGAGTGAGTGAGTGAGTGAGTGAGTGAGTGAGTGAGTGAGTGAGTGAGTGAGTGAGTGAAGGCTACACGCACACACGCACGCGCCCACACCCACATCCACAGGTGATGTCACGTGAAAGTCCTGTTAACTGGAATTTGTTGCTGTCCATGGTCCTGAAGCGGTGTTGGTATGCGTGTCCCAGTGTCATCAGTGCGATGTGAGATCAGATACATCTAGACCGTGTCCTCTCTATGTTTGGTTTTGTTGACGGTGGCGTAGACGTTGCTGGGATCAGATGCTCCGGCTGCGACGGAAGAACCCTTCACTGTGCTGTATGTCACTGCATCTCCATCATCATCATTTGGATCTCCAACCTGAGAGGCAACAGGGAAATGACTTCTTATCTAATCTTATATCTGTCATAACGCGCTCTCATTACGTAAAATAAATAAACACAGATGGGTTATTTATGATCACCTCGGCTTTGCTGACGTTCTTCCTGGTGTAGCTGACGGAGGCATAGGAAACAGCATCTTCAGGTTCAGCCTAACGACAACAACGACACGACTGTGACTCCTCACTAACATCTGTGTTCCCACTCGCTTTATGTACTGTACATTTATATATATGTGTGTGTGTGTGTGTGCTGGTGTGTGATCTCACCTTGTCCTGACTTATTGCTGGACCAGACTCAGTCTCCATAGGGTTTAATCTGTGTCCCTGAACAACAACAACAACGACGACAACAACAACAACATCAAGTGCTACACGTTTGACACAAACATCACAGTTTGTGCTTTTAAAAACATCTCCACAACATAGTCATCATGTCAAACCTGCCACAGGTTCTAACTGACCAGGACACATGGAAACCTGCCTGAGCGGAAACTGTGTCCCGAGGGAGTGGTCGGGTTTCCAGACTGATCAATTAGCTTCTTTTTTTAGTTCGCACAAGTAGATAATGATAAAAATATAATTTCTTCTCGTTCAGCCACAGAGCCGCAGTCAGCCCGTGTTTGCTCAGACGACATGTTTATGACTCAGCTCTAAAACTCACAGTGTTTTGACTCATCTTCGCTTTGCTTCCTGAAAAGAGCAGAGAAAACGCTTGTTTTAGCTTCCACAGTAAAACTCCACCACAAAAACACAACAACAAAAAAACAAAACAAAACAGCAACTTCCTGTGAAGCGTTTCAGGTGTCGGTTATCTCACCTTTCTGTCTCCTCCATGTGAAAACAGCCACTGTAGACAATAAAAGTGCCGCTACACCCACAGCCACACCAGCGTACAGCCACCAGTCTACAACCAGACAAAACACACAAACATGTTGTTCTCTGAGAAACAAAGACAAAGAGAGACAGCGTCTCCTCAGGACGTCCACACAAATCTGAGACACTACTTTGTGGTGTTGGACCAGGATCTGCGATGTTGGATCCGGATGTGTTGTCGCCGTCCTTTGTTGGTTTTGTTGTCATGATCTCTGGATCTGGATGAAGGAAAGAACACACACATCCAACACAATGGCCTCTCACCGCAGAAACCAAACAGAGAACAAACCCACTTCTCTGATTCACATCCGTTTACACAGCTCATCATGTTCTCACCTGAGGGCTCCGGGCTGAAGGTGAACGTCTGCAGCTTCTTGCTGTAATAATCAATCACTTCACACTTAAAGGTCTGGTGATAATTTGGCCTCTTCCTGACGTAAGAGCTGGAAAACGTGACGTAGCATTTGGACTGTGCAGCGTCCATGCGTATGTCGTCCGGCTGCACGTCCTGGTCCTGATGCACACACTGCACCGTGTGCATCAACTCGTGTACCGACACAGAGCAGGTCAGCGTCACCTCACCGTCCACCTTCTCCTCGGTGACTGTCGAAGGAAACGGCAGAGGCCAAATTCCCCATCAACCCCAGTGACTGAAACGTTTTTGCTTATTGTTCTGAGATCCTGGAGCTTTGTGATGTAAACACTCACTTTTAACAGCTGACAGATAAACCAGAGCATCGGCAACTTGTTGGTTTCCTTTTCCGAACTGTTGACAGTCGTAGCGGCCGCTGTCTGCCGCCGTGACCTTCTTTATAAACAGGGAACAGTTGTCAGCGATGCTCAGCCTGTCGGACCGGTCGGCGGTTTCTCCTCTGATAGTCCCGCCTGTGACCAGGTCGGCGATTTTCCCCTCACACTTGCAGATCCAGTTCGTGCTGTCGCATTTCTTCTGATCTGGTATGAGATTTTCACACGGCAACATGACATCGCCTCCATCTTTGATGATGATGGACGACACTTGTGCGGCGACAGCTGTGAAGACAAGCAGCAAAAAAAAAAAACAACAACTAAACAAAACCAATATGAGTCTTCATGGTAACAACACCTCTGCCATGAGGAGCTCAGTGTTACCTGTAGGCTGAAGCTCCAGCATCAGGACCAGAAGCAGTTTAGTCCAGCTGAGTTCACTCATCCCGCCTCTGTCCTTCCCTCGGAGGCTTCGAACTGGAACGGTTGACCACGACAAAGCGGAGAATGAGGAATCTCTGCGATGAACAGTTTGCAGCTTCCTCATTTAAGATTGAGTGAGAGGAAAAGAAAAGAGGACAGAAACCGTAAGCGAGCGTCAGATGAGGAAACTGTGGTTGGTTGTGAAATGAAGGGACAGAGGATGTGCAGCGATGACCTCACTCCATGTTTCAGGCTTTAGTGGACAACAGCTGACTTTCACTTTATATTATATGTTGTTATCTGTAATTCTAATTTCTGAATTGTAATTATGCTGAATTTGCATAAACCCGCTGAACAGGAAGTGCACGTCTGAGGTCATAAACAAACAGATATAGAAACGGGAAAACAAACAAAACAAATGAACGAAAGGAGTCGGTGAAGACCAAACCAACACCTGAGAAATAACCTTGTTGCCATGACACCTGCCTTTTGTCAATAAAGCTGCGTCTGGTGACTGAGAACAAAGTTAAAGTTTGTTGAAGATAAAACCTGATGATGATCCTTGTTCCCATTTGGCCCGCGCTCAGGAAAAGGCTCCTGCTGTGTTATATAATTCCCAGTAAGTTATCAACCCAGCTGAGTAAGGTTCATCAGAGTCAGGGCAAAGGTCAACTGTCTGAATGTGGAGGCTGTGTGTCTGTGGGTCATAAGCAGGAATCTGGGTCACACTTCAGCTTGTATCATATTGAAACTGTAGCAGTAGTCTGAGCTTCATTCAAATGGGTTGACACTGATATGAAAAGGTCACTGCTGCCGGAGCCTGATCAGAGGATCTGCATCGACCTCCAGCCAGGACCATGCAATCTTCATCTATCATCTGATGTTCTGTACGACGTGACACATCTGACCCTGACGACAACAACACGGCAAACAAACAACATCAAAGTCACAGCGCTAAAGTTCAACCAGTGTGTGAGAGGTGACACACACACACACACACACACACACACACATGTACCACAAGGTAACAGTCAGCTATTCCAGTGTAACCTTTCACCCATGTTTACTTCACGCCATCCTCCACTCCCCCTCACCCCCCCTCACCTCACCTCACCTCACCTCACCTCCTGTGTTAGAGGCCATTTAGGCTCCTGTACAGTGTTCTCTATGCATCTGAACATATGAACTTGTCCCCTTCACACGGTACATCGACATATTAGACCCGAAACAGACGCGAGCACATCATGTGACTAAAATATGACAATACGCTGCAGTTTAATACGCCACGGGTTATGTTGTAAATGAAACTGAACTCCAGCCTGAGGGGATTTATTACGTTTTTCTAAGAAACCAGACAGGTGTGTGTGTGTGTGATTGCTTAATCATTAAGTTACAGGCGGTTGTGTATTCTGTGGTGTTTGTCCAGTCTCTCTACTGTTGCTTGACTTTTGCCTCAAAGGCAACGCCTCCTTCCTGGCATCAAGCCTGTGCAGACACAGGCAGCTTTTACATCCTGTTTTAGGGTTAAAAGGTCAACGTGCAATATAACAATATCAATCAATCAGTATTCAGTGCGAATGATGTCTGAACCTTATTCATACAGGCAGTAATAATAACAACAATAATAATAAATAATACAGGTAAATTCTGCTTTGACTAACAGTAATATCAATAAGAGGTCAAATAAGGGCAAACAGTGAGGACGTAATAACTGTATGTGTATGTAGTGGGGTCAGATCTGGACTCTGCAGGATCTGGAGTCAGAGATAAATGAATGAGATGAGCTGAGACACAACATGACTCCCTGTCATATCTGTGACCATCATCTGAGTGAAACATTACACCGATATGACCTGACTGTTTCTGCAACCTCTGTGCAGACTCACTCACTCCCTCTGTTCTAATCGTACAGCGATCACACATTACGATACGGCCCTGAAGATAAGAGGGCGCGGACGGTGACTTAAAGTGGTGAACTTTTCCACAGTGCCATCCCACCTGTGGGCCGGACCCGCTCTCCCGCTGGCAGCTACAAAAGGCTAAACGCTCACGCAGCCAAACACAGCCAGGGACTCGGCCCGTTCGCACACCATGGGGATAACAGAGGTTTTGTTCCAGTCCTCCCTCAGTTCTCTCTCCCTGTCGGCGGCTCTGTTGGTCCTGGTACTCGTCTATTTTCTTTCCAGCCTCAGCTTCAGGAAGAAGAGCAATGAGCCTCCAGGACCAACACCCCTTCCCCTGGTGGGCAACCTGCTGCAGTTAGACCTGGAGAGACCCTTCAACTCGTTTGTGGAGGTGAGTATTTTGGGCTGTGTGTTGGTTTTGTTGTGTGTTCAGCGTGTGCATGAAGTCATGACGCGACTCCGCCCCCCGTCAGCTTTCCAAAAAGTATGGATCGGTGTTCACCATCTACATGGGGTCCCATAAAGTGGTGATCCTGGCCGGATACAAGACAGTGAAGGAGGCGCTCGTCAACTACGCGGAGGAGTTTGGGGACAGAGAGAGACCGCAGATTTTTCAGGAGACTTCTAAAGGGCACGGTGAGTAAAGGAAACACCAGACCTTCTCTGAATCACTGTCCTTCACTGACGGTTTCTAATCATCGTCTCATGGGTCAGGGGTTTTATGGTCCAACGGGGAGTCATGGAGAGAGATGAGGCGCTTTGCTCTGACCAACCTGAGAGACTTCGGGATGGGGAAGAAGGCGTGTGAGAACAAAATCACAGAGGAATGTCAAGATCTCATCCAGGTGTTTAAGACGTTTAAAGGTAACTGTGTTTCTCCTTTTCCTAAAAAGCAGCAGCGTCCTCACGTTTTCAGTTTCACTTCCTGTTTCCCTTTGTTGCAGGTGAAGCTTTCGATACGACCAAACCAATAAATTATGCAGTGTCTAACATCATCTGCTCCATGGTCTATGGCAGCAGGTTCGAATATGACGACCCAGAGTTTACGTCCATGGTAGATCGAGTAAACAAAACCATTCAAATCGCAGGCTCTGCATCAGTCCGGGTATTCATCCCTTTGTTTCATGTCATGTCAACGTACCTGAGACTCACCCAATAGAAAATCTGTTTTAAAAAAAAAATTGTTGTTGTTGTTCCAGATCTACAACGTGTTCCCGTGGTTTGGTAAACTGATCTCCCAGAGGAGAGAAATAAAAAAACACTCAGATGCCAATGAGAAACAGAACGTGGAGCTGTTCAGGCGTCTGAAGGAGACGCTCAACCCACAGATGTGCAGAGGGTTCGTCGATGCCTTCTTGGTCCGAAAGCAAAACCTGGAGGTCAGTCAACATGTTGTTTCCAAATCCCTACACATAACATGCTTGATTCCTGCACTTAAGGGACATTGAACGCATCACATGACCATAGTGTTAGGAAATGAGATGCAACCTCCAGACCATAAGCTCTGTGCTGCCCCCTGTCTGTGAGCTGGGCTTGAAAATGCTGCTTGACCTGTAACAAAGCATTAGCCGTCAATCATTTGTTGATATTAGAGTCTCTTGTGTTTCAGATGAGACGAAGCTAACAATGATTAATGAGACTAAAGTGTGGAAATCAAATTTTCTTGGAACATAGTTGACTCACCTATACTGCATGTTCGTGTCTGAGTGTACAATTTAAATGTTTCTATTAAAAGTATTTGACCTTTTTCACTTCTGGGTTCATGAGATGTTTTTTTTTGACCCCTGTAGACTCAATGTTCCTGACCCTCATCCAACCATTAAAAAAAAAACATCACTGTGTTAATGAAGACATATTAACTTTGAAAATAAAATAACGACGAAAACAAAATAACGACATAAAAAAAAACAAACAAATTCATTCTCATATTCAATCATTACACGTCTCACATAAATGTGTTAGCGAAATATTAAACATTTATGTGGGTGAAAACTTGTTGACATCGACATCGTGACACTACACAAACCAAAACACAGGTCCGTGACATCAGGGCCCTGTTTCAGGAAGCAGGTTTACTGAAAACTCTGAGTCAGTTACCGTGGCAACATACTCTGTAACCCTAACCTGCTCGCTGGCAGGTTTTATCCAACTAACCCTGAGTTTGTCCTCTTTATCTGAGCCTGTGTGTGGACAGAAAGGCGTGGCACACATGACGGGTCCTTTTTTGGAAGACCTGACTGATATGGAAGCACAAATACTGCGCAGGAATCTCCGTCAGGAGAAAATCATCAGACCCCGATTAGACGTTTATCATTTCAACATGAATATTTATATGAACGCTACCGTTTCCAGCACCGTCAATCATTTATCTCAACAACATCCTCAGCCCTCACATCAGCACATTCTCTGTATTTCTGCAAATGGCAGCACAAACTGAGGCACAAACATTGATTAGAATTGAAACGTATCAGATATATTTTTTAATTAATTCAATCTTCTGCCATACCACCTCACAATCTTTTGCAGCAGAGACTGTGCTGCTCTTTTTTTGAATATGTGTTCGTATTCGGTGTAGCAGTGCATAAGAACGTCCAACTCCACCCGGAAGAAGTAGGACGTGCAGGGTTTGTTTTCACGTGTTGCCATGGTGAATCACGTTATCTTTGTTCCATTCATGAGGGCTTTTTACCTCCGCGTGCGCGAGCTTAACTCAGAGTCAAATCATCTCTGAGTTGATTGACCTAACTCTTATCACCTGTTCTGAAACCCAAAACTCTGAGTTGGTCAACCCAGAGTTTAGATTTGAACTCAGAGTTTGTTAACCCTCCTTTCTGAAACAGGGCCCAGCTGTGCTGCGTTCAGCATCACTACAAACCTCAGGCTCATCGTTGTGAAGTGACAGATTCTCACCATCCTTCAGCTTCACCAGACAGAGACTCTGACGCTCTGACTGGATCCTCCAGGTCGTCACAGACGTCTCAGTGCTGCTCGAAAGCCCCGCCTCCTCCTCCTCCCTCCGGGGCCACGTGACGCCGTCTGCTTTAATCCTGTGATGGTGATGAACAACGGTTTATTTTCACAGAGTCTGGGAAAACATCATCAGGTTTGTTAAAGACGAGGACACCGTGACATGAGACAAGACAACATGGTCACAACTTTGTCAATGTTTAACCAAATCTGCATCTTTTCCTTCAACGTTAACGTCCTGAGCTTTGAAAACCCCATCGTCAGCTCGTCCTCTGAAACGCTTCATCATCATTCATGTTGATTTCTTCCATCAGTTCGCTTCGGTCCTTCTCGAGGACACATGTCCAACACCTTTGTGGGGAGATGTTGTCTCATGGACGACAGCGCTGGCGAAGAGCAGGTTCTTCTTGTCCTCCACCAGCACCGGAAGACATCCTGTCACCCAGCTCGGCTCCTCCTGGACCTGGTCTGCAAGATCTGTGACAACAAACTCCACCTTGTCACAACCCCTCCTCCCCTTGTGTTTCTGGTTAAATTGTGACACCTCAGGTCAACCTAACCTCAACATTGACTAACGTGATGTTTCTCTAACCTTTAAAAAGTGTTGATTAGGTGGTGATTAAAACCAGGTTTGACGGCTTTAGATGGATACAGATGGGAGACCTGGCAGATGCCTTCATAAAGACATGATGTTCTTTTGAAGTGTGGTGATGATGAAGAAGAGGAGAAGGTGAGCATTAACTTTCATGATCAGGTGACATTAGTCAAGGTGACATCTGTCGCACAATGATTGACTCGTTTTGAGTAGATAAATGGACGTGTCCTCCATCACCTGTCTCTTCATGTGAAACCTCTCGTCACTCAGACACTCATGTGTTGTTGAGCCATGGAGACATCAGCTCTTTTGCTCCAGTCCTGTGGTCCTCTCCTGTTGCTCGGTGCCCTGCTCCTCCTCGTCCTCCTCCTCGTCTCTTCCTCCTCCGGAGGCAGGAGGGACCCTCCAGGGCCCAGACCGCTCCCCCTGCTGGGGAACATGCTGCAGCTGGATGTCCGAAATCCCTGGGAAACATTCATGGAGGTAATGTTGTTGTTGTTGTTGTGTGCAGCAGACACACAGCCACACACACAAATGTGAATGTGACCATGTTGTGTCCCTTGGGTCAGTGGTCCAAGAAATACGGATCAGTGTTCACAGTCCACATGGGACACAGGAAGGTGGTGGTTCTGGCTGGCTACAGGACAGTGAAGGAGGCGCTCGTGAGCTACGCCGAGGACTTTGGAGAAAGAGACCAGATACAGGTTCTTCATGAATATAATCAAGGACATGGTAAGTGGAGAAAAGTGGACGTGACACTGACCCTGCTGCAGGTGGAAGATGTTCTTCTACTTCAATGCAGGCATCATATGGTCCAATGGAGATTCATGGAGGGAGATGAGGCGCTTTGCTCTGTGCAAACTGAAGGACTTTGGGATGGGGAAGAAGGAGAGTGAGAGGAAAATCAGTGAAGAGTGTGATTACCTCATCGAAGAGCTGAAGAAACATCAAGGTCCACGTTTTACTCTGGTTATTTAACACTGATGTGGAAAAAAAAAAACAATGCAGCTTTTTTAAAAACCTGTTTTTCTGGCCGCAGGAAAAACGTTCAACCTAACTCTGCTGAAATATTCCGTCTCCAACATCATCTGCTCCATGGTCTATGGCAGCAGGTTCGAATACGACGATCCAGAGTTCAGATCTCTGATATATCAGTCGGGGAGACGCAACCAGCTCATGCTGTCTCCCTCCATACAGGTACAGACCAACATGCCTGAAGCCGACAGGCAGGAATTAATGTTTGATTTGTCAATATTGTTTTACCTTTCACAGGTGTACAACGTGTTCCCCTGGCTGTGCAAGTGGATTGCTAACAGGAAGGAGTTTCATAAGATGGGCGAGGACAATAATCGACAGAACCTGGAGCTGTTCAGGCGTCTGGAGGAGACGTTCAACCCACAGATCTGCAGAGGGTTTGTCGATGCCTTCATGGCCCACAGGAAAAATCTGGAGGTTAGAAAACTGAATTAATCCAAACCGATAAAGAGGCAGAGAGAAGGTGTGATGCTGTTTCAGCATTTTTCACCTTTTAAAAACATCAATACGCGGTGTGTTTGCCCGTTGGCTGAAAGGAACACTGCACCATCATCAACGTATACCTGATCCCCACCGTCATATCAGTTCCTGAACCAACACTATGGAAACATCGCAATGAAACCACAATTGGCTACACACAACTACAGGAGTTATGGAACATACACCACAACTCTGTCTGTCTCTGGTTCCTCCTCAGACAGAGACAGAAGATGGCTGAAGACGTGTTTGAGTTTGAATGACTGAAGTGATGTTTTATCTGAACCTGCAGGAATCTGGAGTCACCAACAGTCACTTTCATGAAGAAAACCTCTTGAAATCAGTCACTAATCTCTTTGCTGCTGGAACTGAAACCGTAGCAACAACCCTGAGGTGGGGACTAATGCTGATGGCCAAGTATCCGAAGATACAAGGTGAGAAACATTTAACACACCCAGAGCTTTCAGCCAGAAACCAACATCTGCTCAAAGATCACCTCTCTGACGTGTGTCTCAGACCAGGTCCAGGAGGAGCTGCAGAGGGTGATAGGGGGACGTCAGGTCCAGCTGGAAGACAGGAAGAACCTGCCCTTCACCGACGCCGTCATCCACGAGACACTGAGACTGGCCAACATCTCCCCACTGGGGCTCCCTCACAAAACCAGCAGAGACGTCACCTTCCAGGGCCACTTCATCAAGAAGGTCCCACTGAATGAACCCCGTCATGCGAACAACCTACAGGGTAAATATTTATAAAGACAAATAGTTTGACGTTAAGACGATGTCTGTTCTTCCATGTTGTCCACAGGGGACCACGGTGTTTCCTCTGCTGATGTCCGCCCTGTATGATGAGACCGAGTGGGAGAGACCTCGCTCCTTTCATCCCGCCCACTTCCTGGACAAAGACGGAAAGTTTGTCAAGCGAGACGCCTTCATGCCTTTTTCTGCAGGTTGGTGTTACTGAGCACTTCCTGGTCTTCACTGACCTTCATGCATGTGCAGACGTGACCTGGACATGTCCCCTCTCACCTCTCGCAGGTCGCAGGGTTTGTCTGGGAGAGAGTCTGGCCAGGATGGAACTCTTCCTCTTCTTCTCCACCCTCCTACAGCACTTCCGCTTCTCTCCTCCGCCCGGAGTCTCAGCTGGATCTTGCTGGGCTTGACCCTCACGCCCCCAGCTCATAAGCTCTGTGCTGCCCCCTGTCTGTAAGGAGGAGAAACATAACACGTAGTTTAACAGAGGCTAACATGCTCAAACCACACCAATGTGACTAAAATAAAATGAAGGTAAATTAAATCTGTTGAGGGACAACTTACAGAGCAGATTGGTAGTAAACACATTATAAGTATCATGATCTGAGTTTTGATGCATAGTTAATAATAATGTTCTATGATCTATACTGTCTTTGTTCTGTTTCCTTCCATTTAATGTCATATATTAACAAACGTGACAAATAGTTTGACGTTAAGACGATGTCTGTTCTTCCATGTTGTCCACAGGGGACCACAGTGTTTCCTCTGCTGATGTCCGCCCTGTATGACGAGACCGAGTGGGAGAGACCTCGCTCCTTTCATCCCGCCCACTTCCTGGACAAAGACGGAAAGTTTGTCAAGCGAGACGCCTTCATGCCTTTTTCTGCAGGTTGGTGTTATTGAGCACTTCCTGGTCTTCACTGACCTTCATGCATGTGCAGACGTGACCTGGACATGTCCCCTCTCGCCTCTCACAGGTCACAGGGTTTGTCTGGGAGAGAGTCTGGCCAGGATGGAACTCTTCCTCTTCTTCTCCACCCTCCTACAGCACTTCCGCTTCTCTCCTCCGCCCGGAGTCTCGGAGGACCAGCTGGATCCATCTGACCTGCGACTCACCTTTGACCTTTTACCTCCGTACGTCTGAGTGGTCTCCCTTGTGTGAGGAGGAGGACACAAGAATTTTAAAGAAGTCGCTTGGACATGTTAAAATAATGATCATCAGTATCGGTGATTAGCAGAATCTGTGTAGAAAAGTCGTGCACGCAAAGCAGAGTCACACAAACGACACCAAATTAAAATGTAGTGTTTTATGTTCAGCAATCAATAAAACCAAATACATGCATGTAAAATCTGACTGAAAAAAAGTATTCGGCTAAAAGTAGTAATAAACAATGACATTAATAATCAACAATATATGATAAAAGTATGAAATGAAAAAAATCAAACAATGAAAAAACATAGAATAAAGAGAATTTAAAAAACACAGATATCTACAAGTAGCATCAGCTCCACAGTGGCCAACAGACAAACACCGTGTTGCTCGGAAACACAATGCTCCATTTGACCACCGAGCTACAACAATAAGAACTTTGAACGCTAAAAACAAATTTCATCCTTCAAAACCAAACTGGCCATCAAACAACGTAACAGAGAAACAACGAAGCAAACTTCACCAAGTTTAAAGGAATAAAATCTGTTTGACTTCAAAACGTCTTGAATTGTGCATAAGACTAAAAACACCCACAACAGCAGACTGCATGAAATAAGGGGAACTAGTTTGTATACGAACCCATTAGTGAGAACCAACATAAATATTGTCTCAGTGACAGGAGCTGGAAACGTGTGCATCACTGCATGCGTTCCGATTACAGTCATGTTTTTATTAATATTATCATGATTATTATTATTGTTGTTATAGAGTCCCTGCACACTTTGTTTCACGTGATGTGATGGATGAGAAGATTTAAATCCTGATGTTTAACATGATGGAAAGACGCAACGTAAAAACGAGGGGAGGGTCCAATAAGGTCAAAGTTCATCCCTGCTCATTTTGAGGCATCAAATATGAACTAAACGAGCGTGGTTTGGAGAATAAGTGGAGAAACACACACACACACACACACACACACACACACACACACATTCTCGTTGTATGACATGTGACTGGCAGAATAATTCAGGTTTGACAGAAACACTGACCGGAGAGAGCGTCTCCAGAGTCTTCTCCTCCTCCTGGGTTGTGCCTGTTCTCCATCAGTCTCCATCAGTCTCCTGTATCCTGCTGGATTCCAGAGCAGGCCTGCACAACATCAGTGGACAAAAAAAAATCATCATAATAATATTATTCTATATCTAAATATCACAACATTTCAAATACATATTTAATTTTGTGAGGTTTTGTTTGCTGTGTTTTATTAAATGGTTCTCACAGAACTTAAAGTTAAAATATGAACGCCTGGCTCAGCCCAAATTATAAACCGCCCAATTTTTAGTGTCATTTAAGTTGTAGTGTCTGTGTGTGATATATGCCGCTGTGTTTAGATTTGAAAGACTAAGCAAAATCTGCAGTTTCTGTTCGAGCTGAAGGCAAAAGTCCAGGTTACACAAAAGTGTTGGGTAAAGGAAAACAACCCTCTGTGAAAAGACAACCGAGACTTGGCTTCAGCATGAATCACAAGTTCCACATCAACGTCCATGTTTGACTAACCTGTGTCACTGTCACTGACTGCTCCTTCTGTCCAACACTGTGGACCTTGTAGGAACATCTCAACACATATTTATAACTAACAGAACTAAACAGCTTCCTTTGTTTTGTGTGTGTGTGTGTGTGTGTGTGTGTGTGTGTGTGTGTGTGCAGACGACTGCAACCACACTCAGATGGGGACTCGGCCTAATGGCAGGTAAACAGGTGCACAGCTCGCACACGTAAACACACAACCGCAGCTTCATCACAAAAGAGGAAACTGTAGAGGACACGTTTTGTCCTGGTCTCAGACCAGGTCCAGGAGGAGCTGCACAGGGTGATAGGGGGACGTCAGGTCCAGCTGGAAGACAGGAAGAACCTGCCCTTCACCGACGCCGTCATCCATGAGACACAGAGACTGGCCAACATCGTCCCCATGGCGCTGCCTCACAAAACCAGCAGAGACGTCACCTTCCAGGGCCACTTCATCAAGAAGGTGCAGGGGACCACAGTGTTTCCTCTGCTGACGTCTGTCCTGTATGATGAGACAGAGTGGGAGAGACCTCGCTCCTTTCATCCCGCCCACTTCCTGGACAAAGACGGAAAGTTTGTCAAGCGAGATGCCTTCATGCCTTTTTCTGCAGGTTGGTGTTACTGAGCACTTCCTGGTCTTCACTGACCTTCATGCATGTGCAGACGTGACCTGGACATGTCCCCTCTCACCTCTCGCAGGTCGCAGGGTTTGTCTGGGAGAGAGTCTGGCCAGGATGGAGCTCTTCCCCTTCTTCTCCACCCTCCTGCAGCACTTCCGCTTCTCTCCTCCGCCCGGAGTCTCAGCTGGATCTTGCTGGGCTTGACCCTCACGCCCCCAGCTCATAAGCTCTGTGCTGCCCCCTGTCTGTAAGGAGGAGAAACATAACACGTAGTTTAACAGAGGCTAACATGCTCAAACCACACCAATGTGACTAAAATAAAATGAAGGTAAATTAAATCTGTTGAGGGACAACTTACAGAGCAGATTGGTAGTAAACACATTATAAGTATCATGATCTGAGTTTTGATGCATAGTTAATAATAATGTTCTATGATCTATACTGTCTTTGTTCTGTTTCCTTCCATTTAATGTCATATATTAACAAACGTATCTCATCTCAATATATATTTGTCACATTTGCTTTATTGATTTTCCATATAGCAACTTTACTCGAATATAAGAAGTAATGTAATTAATATACAAATCCATGCAAATCCATTGTAATGCTGTGGACAGGAGACAATGTAGCCGCTGTAAACAGTGATGTTAATCTAAGAGATAAAACATCACTGGTTAAATGACACGAAATTAAAGGTTCAAATATAACTCTAAGAAGAGGTGATGTCATCAAACTGTATCAAATATATGTCACAACAACAAACAACACAGAGCAAATACACTTCCCTTAATGATAAAAATAAAAACAACATTATTTTGGCATGGTGACACAGACAGGATCATCTGCATGTGTCTACGCTGACGTCTTGATTGTAGAATACATCACATTCTCCTCTTCTCTGACCTGTACGCACAAACAGGAAACCGCCACTGTTACTGCTTCACACCGGCGATTACAGGAAGCACGCCAAACATTCATGCAAACACCACAGTCACGATGAAACAGGAACAACACCATGTAAAAATAGAAGTCACTTACGTTTATCCCAGCAGAGGCTCTTTGACTGATGTGACAAACAGCGTAGGTCACATGACCTTCTGACTCAGCCTAAGAGCAAACAACACAGTGGTTTATAAAATGTTTATGTGCGTTAATGGTTCTATTGTTTTCAAATATTTAAAAACAAAAGTGTTTTACTTACATGGGGTTGGATAGATTTCTGAACAGCTGAAAAAAGGTAACGTTTAAAAAGTTGAATCTTCAGTGTCGTTTACGTGTACATTAATTTATGATTTATTTCACAGCCGCAGTTTTCCAAACACCAGTGTCCTGAATCCTGTTTCATTCAATGAGCAGTGGCAGCGACAGCCAGTCATATCTGATCAGAGGTTTCATATGTGATTTTTAAAAACACACACACACACACGTTACTTTACACGCGATCATCTTATATGATGTAACTAAGACAAGGTTCATCTCTGCATTGACCTTTGAGTTTGGTTCTTTTCCTGCGTGTGATGAGAACAGCGGCGATGATGACCAGCAGCGCCACCATCCCAACCACTGCACCGACAACGATAATGGTGATGACGTGGAGCTGATCTGTGGTCAGAGCAAACACAGCAGCTCTACACTCACATACACACTCACATGACATTTAACCTCATCGAGCAGTATGTCATTTTTTTTGTTTTGTTTTGTTTTTATCTTAGTTGGACTTTTTCTTTCTGATGGTACCTGCTCTCTCACCTGTGAAGAGCAGTGTGTAGTGACTCTCTATCTGTACATTGTTGTTGTTGTCAACACTCTGGCAGGTGTATGTCCTGTTGCCAATGCTGTTCACAGTCAGAGAAGAAACACACTTCTCCTGTGTGACCTTGAACCCATCACCTTCATCAGACAGTACGGTTCCTGCCTCGTCCACCCAGCGGAGCTTCTTCTCTCCACAGAAGATGGAAGGATCATAACTGAACAGAGAGCACTGTAACGTCACTTCACCACCTCCTGCTGAGTCAGCATCTGGTGCAGATACTGAGAGAAAACAAGTGTTTACTGTCGATGCAGGCGTGTCTTGACCTTTAGGGTCATTGTAGGAGTCTGTTAATCTGTATCAGTATTAAAACAAGTGTACGTGTCACATAAATGAGAATTTACAGAAATGAGACTCACTGGTGAGAATATTCAGATGGATGATACTGTCAAGATGATTGTTCCTCCCCAGTCGACAGATGAATCGACCAGCATCCTGAGCAGTGATGTTGCTGATGAGCAGAGAGCAGCTGCTGTCCACACGCAGCCTGGCAGCTTGAACTGTGTCCATCTTCACTTCTCCATCCTTAACCAGAGTTGTTGCCTGAACCTGAGACCTTTCGTAAAACCAGAAGATCCCGGTGCACGATGTGTCAGGTCTCATGACGTCACATGGCAGAAGAAGGTCCTGACCAGGTCTGTGATAGAGAGTCTTCTCTCCCATGATTCCTGATGCAAAGAAAGAATACATGTTACATTGTGATGAAATACAGCCACTGAGTGAGAATGTGCCCAAACACGCCCCCTACTGACTGATGTCATATTAGAGAATAAATGACAGACACTTTATTTAGCCCGAGGTAAATTCAAGAGTAAATGTTGTGTACATTATAATGCACATGTAAATACTGGATATTCTGGAAAGATGCAAACCATTTAAATAATCTTAAAGAGTTTGAAGTGAGTTTATAGGACGAACATCCCGCTCGCTTCCCCTCAAACAGCCAATCAGATTGTTGCACCGACTCCAACGCAAAAGTGAGACTCACAACAGTTGGGAGGAAGTTGATATTTTTAAAGAAATGATATCATCTATCTTTATTCTGCACATTGACAATGGGTCTAAAGCAGAGAGATTGTTACTCAGCGTTTCGTTAGTATTCACGTTAAACTTAATGAAACATCAAAGGAACAGTGGGACACATTCTGATGAACCTTGAAGGATAAAAAATGATTTTTACCTTCAATCTGAAGCAGAAGGATAAAGGTGAATGGCAGCAGAGCCATTGTGGGTCCGTCTCTCTGTGTCTGCAGTGGAAGCGGCTGTGAGGCGTGTTCCCTCTGCTGTTGGTGACCGTGCTGAGCTGGACTTCCTGTCAAGCAGCATCACAGCTCCGTCTGTTTTGAGAGTTACAACACAGCTGCATCATCTTCTCCACCAACTTCACCAACATCACTGTGGAAAACAAACTCGAGGTTTTCAAGCTGCATTTGTGTTACATCAAAATTAACAGTTAAAATAAGCGTCAGAGGTTCTTACCACTTTGTTTTCATGACAGATCCACGGAAATGTTGTCATTTCCATTTTACAGAAGTAGACAAACGTTTGGCAAGAAACTCACAACAGAGCAAAAAAGACCAATTGGCCCTGTGCGGCTGTACGGAGGTGAGAACCACTCAGTGGCCACTTTATGAGGTCTAAATCGAATGCAATCCAATACAACTGCTCATCCATCAATTGATTGAACTATGTATTGATCTCTGAGGTTGTAGTTTGTGTCTAAATGACAGCGGTACAAGTTCCAGTGTGAATTCAAAGAGCTTTACAGAATCAAAATGTGATAAACATTCACATAATATACAAAGACACATTAATAACATTTATTAATAGATACAAGCAAATAAAATAGAAAAGAAGTATGAAACTGAATAAAACAGGACGTTTTTGACAACTGTAATATAACATATGATACTACTGGATATACATGCAGTTATTTATTTCATGTCATGTTTTTAAGTTCAATCGATTTAGGATACGTATCATATTTCTTCCATTTACAGGTTTAACGTTTGCTTTTACACTTTTCTATATGTTGAGGCAGACGACAACAGACGATGTGTCTTGTGACTGACGGAGCTGTACAAACACCAGGCACCACTTTAACTCAGGGTTTTCTTCTTCTTCTTCTCCCTGTAAACCAAACATGGAAGAAATGTTGCCTCAGTAAAATGATGATGTATTCATGCTGGTATGCAATGATCTGACGCATCTCCTCACCTCTCTGTGAGAAGAACGTGGGTGAGGAGAACCATTGGGATCAGTACTGCGAGACGCAGAGTCAACATGACGTAGCTCAGAGGAGACCAATACGTGGAATCTGTGGAATCGGTGGAAGAAAAACAAACTTGTCAGTTACGAACAACATAATCACACTGTGAGTCTCACGGAGATAAAACATCTCTCTCTCTCTATAGCTGAGAACTTCTCAGAAACGTCTCCTCACCTGTGAAGAGCAGTGTGTAGTGACTCTCTATCTGTACATTGTTGTTGTTGTCAACACTCTGGCAGGTGTATGTCCTGTTGGCAGTGCTGTTCACAGTCAGAGAAGAAACACACTTCTCCTGTGTGACGTTGTACCTGACACCTTCATCAGATAGTACGGTTCCTGCCTCGTCCACCCAGCGGAGCTTCTTCGCTCCACAGAAGATGGGAGGACCAGAACTGAACAGAGAGCACTGTAACGTCACTTCACCACCTCCTGCTGAGTCAGCGTCTGGTGCAGATACTGAGAGAAAACAAGTGTTTACTGTCGACGCAGGCGTGTCTTGACCTTTAGGGTCATTGTAGGAGTCTGTTAATCTGTATCAGTATTAAAACAAGTGTACGTGTCACGTAAATGAGAATTTACAGAAATGAGACTCACTGGTGAGAATATTCAGATGGATGACACTGTCAAGAAGATTGTTCCTCCCCAGTCGACAGATGAATCGACCAGCATCCTGAGCAGTGATGTTGCTGATGAGCAGAGAGCAGCTGCTGTCCACACGCAGCCTGGCAGCTTGAACTGTGTCCATCTTCACTTTTCCATCCTCAACCAGAGTTGTTGCCTGAACCTGAGACCTTTCGTAAAACCAGAAGATCCTGGTGCACGATGTGTCAGGTCTCATGACGTCACATGGCAGAAGAAGGTCCTGACCAGGTCTGTGATAGAGAGTCTTCTCTCCCATGATTCCTGATGCAAAGAAAGAATACATGTTACATTGTGATGAAATACAGCCAATGAGTGAGAATGTGCCCAAACACGCCCCCTACTGACTGAGGTCATATTAGAGAATAAATGACAGACACTTTATTTAGCCCGAGGTAAATTCAAGAGTAAATGTTGTGTACATTATAATGCACATGTATATACTGGATATTCTGGAAAGATGCAAACCATTTAAATAATCTTAAAGAGTTTGAAGTGAGTTTATAGGATGAACATCCCACGCCCTTCACCTTCCCCTCAAACAGCCAATCAGATTGTTGCACCGACTCCAACGCAAAAGTGAGACTCACAACAGTTGGCAGGAAGTTGATATTTTTAAAGAAATGATATCATCTATCTTTATTCTGCACATTGACAATGGGTCTAAAGCAGAGAGATTGTTACTCAGCGTTTCGTTAGTATTCACGTTAAACTTAATGAAACATCAAAGGAACAGTGGGACACATTCTGATGAACCTTGAAGGATAAAAAATGTTTTTTACCTTCAAACTGAAGCAGAAGGATAAAGGTGAATGGCAGCAGAGCCATTGTGGGTCCGTCTCTCTGTGTCTGCAGTGGAAGCGGCTGTGAGGCGTGTTCCCTCTGCTGTTGGTGACCGTGCTGAGCTGGACTTCCTGTCAAGCAGCATCACAGCTCTGTCTGTTTTGAGAGTTACAACACAGCTGCATCATCTTCTCCACCAACTTCACCAACGTCACTGTGGAAAAACAAACTCGAGGTTTTCAAGCTGCATTTGTGTTACATCAAAATTAACAGTTAAAATAAGCGTCAGAGGTTCTTACTGCTTTGTTTTCATGACAGATCCACGGAAATGTTGTCATTTCCATTTTACAGAAGTAGACAAACGTTTGGCAAGAAACTCACAACAGAGCAAAAAAGACCAATCGGCCCTGTGCGGCTGTACGGCGGTGAGAACCACTCAGTGGCCACTTTATGAGGTGTAAATCGAATGCAATCCAATACAACTGCTCATCCATCAACTGATTGAACTATGTATTGATCTCTGAGGTTGTAGTTTGTGTCTAAATGACAGCGGTACAAGTTCCAGTGTGAATTCAAAGAGCTTTACAGAATCAAAACGTGATAAACATTTACATAATATACAAAGACACATTAATAACATTTATTAATAGATACAAGCAAATAAAATAGAAAAGAAGTATGAAACTGAATAAAACAGGACGTTTTTGACAACTATAATATAACATATGATACTACTGGACATACATGCAGTTATTTATTTCATGTCATGTTTTTAAGTTCAATCGATTTAGGATACGTATCATATTTCTTCCATTTACAGGTTTAACGTTTGCTTTTACACTTTTCTATATGTTGAGGCAGACGACAACAGACGATGTGTCTTGTGACTGACGGAGCTGTACAAACAGCAGGCACCACTTTAACTCAGGGTTTTCTTCTTCTTCTTCTCCCTGTAAAACAAACATGGAAGAAATGTTGCCTCAGTAAAATGATGATGTATTCATGCTGGTATGCAATGATCTGACGCATCTCCTCACCTCTCCGTGTGAAGAACGTGGGTGAGGAGAACCATTGGGATCAGTACTGCGAGACGCAGAGTCAACATGACGTAGCTCAGAGGAGACCAATACGTGGAATCTGTGGAATTGGTGGAAGAAAAACAAACATGTCAGTTACGAACAACATAATCACACTGTGAGTCTCACGGAGATAAAACATCTCTCTCTCTATAGTTGAGAACTTCTCAGAAACGTCTCCTCACCTGTGAAGAGCAGTGTGTAGTGACTCTCTATCTGTACATTGTTGTTGTTGTCAACACTCTGGCAGGTGTATGTCCTGTTGGCAGTGCTGTTCACAGTCAGAGAAGAAACACACTTCCCCTGTGTGACGTTGTACCTGACACCTTCATCAGACAGTACGGTTCCTGCCTCGTCCACCCAGCGGAGCTTCTTCGCTCCACAGAAGATGGGAGGACCAGAACTGAACAGAGAGCACTGTAACGTCACTTCACCACCTCCTGCTGAGTCAGCGTCTGGTGCAGAGACTGATAGAAAACAAGTGTTTACTGTCGATGCAGGCGTATCTTGACCTTTAGGGTCATTGTAGGAGTCTGTTAATCTGTATCAGTATTAAAACAAGTGTATGTGTCACATAAATGAGAATTTACAGAAATGAGACTCACTGGTGAGAATATTCAGATGGATGACACTGTCAAGATGATTGTTCCTCCCCAGTCGACAGATGAATCGACCAGCATCCTGAGCAGTGATGTTGCTGATGAGCAGAGAGCAGCTGCTGTCCACACGCAGCCTGGCAGCTTGAACTGTGTCCATCTTCACTTTTCCATCCTCAACCAGAGTTGTTGCCTGAACCTGAGACCTTTCGTAAAACCAGAAGATCCTGGTGCACGATGTGCCAGGTCTCATGATGTCACATGGCAGAAGAAGGTCCTGACCAGGTCTGTGATAGAGAGTCTTCTCTCCCATGATTCCTGATGCAAAGAAAGAATACATGTTACATTGTGATGAAATACAGCCACTGAGTGAGAATGTGCCCAAACACGCCCCCTACTGACTGATGTCATATTAGAGAATAAATGACAGACACTTTATTTAGCCCGAGGTAAATTCAAGAGTAAATGTTGTGTACATTATAATGCACATGTATATACTGGATATTCTGGAAAGATGCAAACCATTTAAATAATCTTAAAGAGTTTGAAGTGAGTTTATAGGATGAACATCCCGCCCCCTTCCCCTCAAACAGCCAATCAGATGATTGCACCGACTCCAACGCAAAAGTGAGACTCACAACAGTTGGCAGGAAGTTGATATTTTTAAAGAAATGATATCATCTATCTTTATTCTGCACATTGACAATGGGTCTAAAGCAGAGAGATTGTTACTCAGCGTTTCGTTAGTATTCACGTTAAACTTAATGAAACATCAAAGGAACAGTGGGACACATTCTGATGAACCTTGAAGGATAAAAAATGATTTTTACCTTCAATCTGAAGCAGAAGGATAAAGGTGAATGGCAGCAGAGCCATTGTGGGTCCGTCTCTCTGTGTCTGCAGTGGAAGCGGCTGTGAGGCGTGTTCCCTCTGCTGTTGGTGACCGTGCTGAGCTGGACTTCCTGTCAAGCAGCATCACAGCTCTGTCTGTTTTGAGAGTTACAACACAGCTGCATCATCTTCTCCACCAACTTCACCAACGTCACTGTGGAAAAACAAACTCGAGGTTTTCAAGCTGCATTTGTGTTACATCAAAATTAACAGTTAAAATAAGCGTCAGAGGTTCTTACCACTTTGTTTTCATGACAGATCCACGGAAATGTTGTCATTTCCATTTTACAGAAGTAGACAAACGTTTGGCAAGAAACTCACAACAGAGCAAAAAAGACCAATCGGCCCTGTGCGGCTGTACGGCGGTGAGAACCACTCAGTGGCCACTTTATGAGGTGTAAATCGAATGCAATCCAATACAACTGCTCATCCATCAACTGATTGAACTATGTATTGATCTCTGAGGTTGTAGTTTGTGTCTAAATGACAGCGGTACAAGTTCCAGTGTGAATTCAAAGAGCTTTACAGAATCAAAACGTGATAAACATTTACATAATATACAAAGACACATTAATAACATTTATTAATAGATACAAGCAAATAAAATAGAAAAGAAGTATGAAACTGAATAAAACAGGACGTTTTTGACAACTGTAATATAACATATGATACTACTGGACATACATGCAGTTATTTATTTCATGTCATGTTTTTAAGTTCAATCGATTTAGGATACGTATCATATTTCTTCCATTTACAGGTTTAACGTTTGCTTTTACACTTTTCTATATGTTGAGGCAGACGACAACAGACGATGTGTCTTGTGACTGACGGAGCTGTACAAACAGCAGGCAACACTTTAACTCAGGGTTTTCTTCTTCTTCTTCTCCCTGTAAAACAAACATGTAAGAAATGTTGCCTCAGTAAAATGATGATGTATTCATGCTGGTATGCAATGATCTGACGCATCTCCTCACCTCTCCGTGAGAAGAACGTGGGTGAGGAGAACCATTGGGATCAGTACTGCGAGACGCAGAGTCAACATGACGTAGCTCAGAGGAGACCAATACGTGGAATCTGTGGAATCGGTGGAAAAAAAACAAACTTGTCAGTTACGAACAACATAATCACACTGTGAGTCTCACGGAGATAAAACATCTCTCTCTCTATAGCTGAGAACTTCTCAGAAACGTCTCCTCACCTGTGAAGAGCAGTGTGTAGTGACTCTCTATCTGTACATGGTTGTTCTTGTCAACACACTGGCAGGTGTATGTCCTGTTGCCAATGCTGTTCACAGTCAGAGAAGAAACACACTTCTCCCGTGTGACGTTGTACCTGACACCTTCATCAGACAGTACGGTTCCTGCCTCGTCCACCCAGCGGAGCTTCTTCGCTCCACAGAAGAAGGAAGGATCATAACTGAACAGAGAGCACTGTAACGTCACTTCACCACCTCCTGCTGAGTCAGCATCTGATGCAGAGACTAAGTAAAAACGAACAAAAAATAAAAGAGACTTTAAATCCACTTTTCCTGCCCTGGAAACATTTTATTATTTTTCCTCACAAACCAATTCAAAGGTTTCACTCAAATCACACTAATACTTCTAACAGTGCTAAACTGTTAAGATACTCTGTCTCCCAATACAATAAGAAAACAATGGTAATTAAAATGATGGTAATTAACATAATGGTAATTATATTGATCAGATATAGTATAGCATGCAACTACAACTATTTTTTATATGGTCACATCATTTCTGATTTCTGACAAATTACAATGTTAGTTAACACCACTCTTTGTTCCCGGATAACTTGGATGCAAACTATGTAATAGTTGCTCAGTTAATCAATGTATACAGTGTTTGATTGATTGGAGAATATTTCTAAACTAGTTTTACGGTCTCGTTCTTGTTTGCAGTAAATACCTTGGAGGAGGTTTTGGTGGTTCACACTGCACCTGTCGCTGTGTCACTCTTTGTCTCAATGTCTCATTGAGCTTTAAAGAAATGAAACTCACGAGTCAGAATGTTGAGATGCACCTCTGCGCCAAAGGAACCAAACCCCAGCGGACAGCTGTAGAGACCAGCATCATCAGTGGTGATGTTGTGAATGTGCAAAGAACAGCTGGCGTCCACTCTCAGCTTGTCGGACTGTTCTGATGTGGCTCTTCCAGACACAGGCAGACGACTCTTGTTCCAGGGAGTTTGGCGAACCCATGACAATCGAAAACATTGCCGTCTATTTGGTGTTATTTCACCACATGGCAGAGTGACATCGTGCCCTGGTCTGTGGTAGAGATGGATGGAACCTTCACTGAGTCCTGGTCCAAAAACAAGAACACATTTTTGAAAAAAATAAATATATAAAATATTACGGCAAGATACATCTGTAGAAACACACACGCACACTCACACACAATTATTATTGCCATTACATTTTTACATACTTGACAACATTTCAAGGATTTGAACTATGCAGTTGATGCGCACTTGTTTATATTTTACCCTAAACCATATTTCTCTTGTTTGAGTTAATTTTTAATCTGTTTTTATTTTCCATTCAAAATTAAATCATATTCAAACTGTAACTTGTAATTAAATCAATTTAATATAAGAATTTGTTTCCTTACCACCACTAATTGTCACCATTCTTTTTGTCTGACATATACACGGTGTAGAGCCACATTGGTACATTGAGGCTTTATATTAATTTAAGAAAAACTTAACTCAAACAGGAGAAAACAATGAAAACTTTCAGTTCTGTGTCATGAAAACCAGACAGAGCTTTAAGTGTTACTGTGCACAGGAGAAAGTGAAACGTACTGAAACAGATGTTATTTATTTAAAAAATTCACCACGTGACTAAACATATTCCATTGTTTTTAAAAGCTTTTTTAATGATTAGTTTAAGCTTCAGAATAATTAAATATGAAAAAAGAGCAATTACCTTTGATGCAAAGGACAGAAACGAGGAACAAGAGCAGTGAAGCCATTGTTGTTAGAAATTGTGTTTCACTTTGTCTTACAGCTGTTAGACAAGCAGGATTACCCCATGATCAGACAACACCCAGTTCTAACTTCTGCTAAACTTGTAGTCGTACAAAGAGTTGTCTGACTGTTCTTCTTCTGTGGTGTTTTATGGAAGCTGGCACCCAATTTGTTGCATTGCTGCCACTGTCTGACTGTTGATCGGCTTGAGTCTTCCTGACACTGGAGAGTGTGAGTGTCCACTTCTAACACGTAAACTGCAAGTCATGCGTTAAGGACAGGGACAGACTAGAGCTGGGCGATATGGCCTAAAATCAATATCACGATAAATTGAGCAGTTCACCTCGATAACGATAAATGGACGATAACTACCACCATCCCTTGCGCAAAAAGTTTGTCCACTAGATGGGGCTGTGGCAGCATAATTGCTCCACAGCTAGTTAAATTAATTAAGGACTGTAAACCTACAGTGTCTGAAAATAAATGAATATAAATATTGAGTTGACTTATAGTTGACTTATAAATATTGTTGACTATTAGCAAATGCTTCAGTTAATGACTGCTGCCTGGAAGCACTTTTTGCTGGTCCCCCTGATCTCTTATCGCTTTGAGCTTTTTTAACTTCGTCGAATTCAACCACGTGATTGTACTGCAGGTGGTGGAAAAGGTTTGTGGTATTGCCCTGGCTGGTGACAACAGTCTTTTTGCACAATTTACATTTTACATTTTTTTGACAAGTATCCTCCCTGCTGAATCCAAAATGCAGCCACACGATGGAAGTGGCGTTTTTTTTTGGAACAAGCTGCTGCTGCTCTTCCTCCGCCCTTGGCGCTTCAGCTGCCGCTTCGGCATTTAAACTCGCCTCCATTTCTTCACCGTCTCTTCCCCTTCTTGTTACAGACTGGATGGGGTGGAGTCACGTGACTACATATGTTGTACTGTGTGCGGCGTCTTAAAGGGGAACACAGCCTACCTACACACACAGCCAGAAGACGAAAACCACTTTTCTTTTTTTTTTAAACACCGAATATACCGACACGGGCAAAATGAATTCGGTTATCGTCGTAAATTTCGGTATCGGTAAATTTTCGGTTTATCGCCCAGCCCTAGGACAGACATGCTGGACATGTCTGGTGGAAGTGAAGCACTAGTAACCCCTCCTTCCAAGTTAGCTTAACTACTGATTTTAACAGTCTGTTGTGCTGTTATACAGATCCCTATGGTCGATGTCCCAGTTCTTTGACATCCATCTCCAAACACATGGGGTTCACTTTGGAATCTACTTCTTTTTGTCGAGCATCAAAATAAGAGCACAAGTTTCGGTAGTATCAGCTTTCAGAATAAGAGCGTCAAGAACACAGACGGCAGATCTTTATACAGTCTGCTCTAACAAACAACAAGCCCACATCTTAATGTTTATCAAATATGCAAATAGATCATCTTCTGACACAACACACACTCACATGGTCGTCTTCACACTCACTGTCAGAAGCATCACCCACAACACAGGCCAAGGGTGAGTAAATGTGATGATGTTGATGTGTTGAGTGTTAAACATGGAGGCGGTCAGATGACAGGAAATGTCAAGTCGTGGTCCCATCTGTAAAAACATCACATGGTTACAAAATGTTATGATGCTTATCTGGAATAAGAGTCGATGAGCAGGTGTCAGTCAGACTAATCTCAGACATGCGACAAACAATTAACTCATCAGTTCTTCAGTGAAGATGTGAGAGAACAGTCTCAGATCAGATGTAAGGACCAAACAACAACTCATCATGTGAAGCTGTTAACAGCAGTAATGCACCTTTACTTCCTGTACTCATAATCACAGACAGCTTCTGGCTTATCTGATTGGTCAACAGTTTTTCTGTCCAATCCTGAAGCTTGTCTCTATTGACCTCTAACAGCTTCATTGAGGAAAGACTGGCCCTTTACTTTGATACAGTGTTTAGTGCACGACTCCAACATCTACTGACCCCAGAGTCTCCAGTCTACAGTCTGGATTCTGCTCGAGATCATTCAGCTCCTTCACTGCTGAATCCTGCAGCTCGTTGTCGCTCGGGTCCAGTTCTCTCAGATGGGAGGGGTTGGTCTTCAGAGCTGAGGCCAGAGAAGAACAGCTGATCTCCGACAAACTGCAGCCACTCAACCTGAATAAAGAATAAAACATAAAGAAAAGTTTTCATCTTCTGAAGGAAAATTAACTGATGAGAACAAATATCATATTCTGGGAGAAAGTGATAATAAGACACAGGTGTAATAACTGAACAGATGAGGGGTCAGGAAGTAAAACCCGGACACACAGGAAAGAAAAAATCTACAAAGTAAAACAGGAAGTAACACAAGACAAGATACACAAGATATAAACTACAAAATTAAAGACAAATAAGTGAGAACAGACGACAAAATCAAACAATCAACAAAAACAAAAAAAACAACTGAAATATAAAACCAAACCTATGTTAACATAACCTGAAATTCAAACCCAAAGAAACATTAAAAAAACAACTAAAATACACAATCAACATCCCAACTGAAAGAATTAAAAAGTCCAAAACATGTAAGACATGACACAACAGTAAGAGAGAGTCAGTGAACTCACCTCAGAGTCTCCAGTCTGCAGTCTGGACAGAAAACCACTCAGCTCCTTCACTGCTGAATCCTGCAGCTCATTGTTGCTCAGGTCCAGTTCTCTCAGATGGGACCTGAATTAAACACTGAGTTTAAATTAACATCTCCTCAGATGCGAGGTCCATCTTTAATCGACTCTTAGTTATGCTGCCATAGGCCTAGATTGTGGGCTAAATAAGTAAAATTTCATTCATTGATTGACATTTTGGATTTTTCACACTAACACTCATCTTCTGGACCTCAGTCAGTCTGAGAGAAACCGAATAAGATTCGGTGAAACAGACGAGCTCGAACGCGTATCAACGGCATATGTCAACAAAACCGCCCGCCATTTTCACTGATGCAACGCACTATAGGATCCAACTCGACTGTTGAGCCACACGCATTAGTTCCGCCTGTTGTATCGGCGCAGTTTCACAATTTTAATAATTACTGTATCATCTTGGTTGGGGGGGGCACTAGGGTTCCAGACTCAGCCCGTGTTGCCCACCCCCACAGAACCGCCACAGGTGTTGACACTATGTCCTGTGCGATGCTAATGCTAAGCTAGCTAGGTGCTAGCAAAGACGGGTAAACTCATCTGGTAACGAATAAGAAAATATGGCCGTGCGCTATCTCTGGGTCTGTGGGCGACTCCTGCCCGACACACGGCGTCTCCGTGGACACATTACCGCCCTCAACACACTCCACCGCCGCAGAGAACCTGTCCAAACTTAAGTCTAGTCCGGTTCTTCTTCCTCTTTAGGTTTTTAACGGTGGTTGGCAACCAACTTGATAGGAGCAACACCGCCACCAACTGGGCTGGAGTGTAGAACATTATTGGAGTAAGTAAAAAGACGGGACTAGCAAAACACAATGATATATATGGCTAGCTGCTACACAGATGGAGATGCTTCCATCTCCTGGGTCTTTGGAGGAGGAGGAGGCAGATGAGAACCAGATCATCCTGACAAAAAACAACAACAAAGTTCTACAGGCCACAATGGAGTTCGTGAGAAAACAGGAAGTCCAGAGTGAGAGGATAACCAGTCTGGAAAACTGGATGAGACAGCTTCAGAGCAAACCCCCCAAAAGGTCTCTGTGGGCACGAGTCTGTCAGCTGTTCAGAAGAAATAAGACCTGATCTGTCCCTAAACTCTGAACCCCCGACCCTCGACCCTCGACCTGGCAGGCAGAGGCCTTTCTCCATGAGGCTGCACCTTCTTGTCTTCTTGTGGGTTTACTGGAGGTTGTGTGGTTTCCTCCCTCATACACTGTACATTATCAAAAATAAATAAAGAAATAACATAACATAACGTAGTCCTACTTGTCTAACAGCTTTAAGACAACACTCATCTTCCACGCTGTAACAAAATATGTATAAACACAAAATTTAAACAGGTGCAACCAAGTTAAACTGAAATAATGAAGATAAAAACCTGACAATGGAGAAATGTGTCTTTTCCATAAGGTAAATGAAAGAAGGAGTTTTTGAGTTGAATTTGTGTGTGTGTGTGTGTGTGTGTGTGTGTGTGTGAGAAAAACAAAAACAAAGTGACACTGCAGTTGACTGTTTTTATTGTCAGGCTTTTAGTGTGCCACTTGTTTTCAACAGAAACATAAGAGTAATATTGTCAGCATATGATGTTTTTCCAGTTTTTATGACTGAAGACAACGTTGTCCCACGTCCCGCAGTGTTTGGACAGTTTACAGTAATCACAGTAAGGTGTGGGTCAGCGTACGTCCTGGATTAAAAACAAACTGACCGTCTCTTTGAGTTTGTAGCGCCGGACCTCGACCATTAAATTATGCATCAGTTACAAGTTGTCAGTCATCAGAACATCACACACACACACACACACACACAGTACATGTGTGTACCTCAAATTAAAATGGACCGAATTTAAATATCTGCTGTGTCAGCAGCAGCCACAGCACCTTGACAGAAATGTTGCAGACGGGATGGAGGCAGTGTCCTGGCTGTTTTCAGCCCATGTTATTAACCCTTTGATCAGTGCTATTTACTCCAACTTATTCACAGATTAAAGAAAAGCCAAACTCGACAAAATAAAAACACATCTTACTAACTGTGCAGTAAAAACCGCCTGTTATAAAAAATTATAATATTTTCTTCTACTAAAAAGCACAAAGCAGAAAATGAATTACTTCTACAGTTTTTACACATCAGCGACTGTTTCAATCAATAAACCCATTCTTCTGGGATTAATTTAAAAACGTTGCAAACTATTATTTACACTTGTCAGGAATGACTATATTATCACTCAACCAGGACTGTCTACTGTGTTAAATCTTAAAATAAAATTTAAAATTGTGAAAAATCCAGTGTGGACAGAGTTCTCACAGGTATTTATATCATTGAATTAGAAAAACAATTGAAGTTTCTTTTTAGAAAAACAAACGAGTGAACGTGGAAATATAACGAGACAGAATTCTTTTGGTTCCAGGTTTGTGCTTCTCTAATGTAGGAAACCCACACGTCTGATGAGCAGCAGCTTGTGTGGACTGTCTCACAAACACACAACAACAACAACAGGACAGGAATCAAATTTCAGACATTTGGGTATTCAAATGTGCAGTTGTGCGCATAAATTTGCTTATTGTGCACTGAACTTGTGACACTGTCACAGTCAGTTTGGTCTGTTGTGGTCTGTGAGTCAGAAACACTGCAGCGTGTTTGTATCTTATCAGAAGCCACCATGACATGAATCATGAGTCATCTCTCCTTCTCTGTGATGTGAGGAGGTGCAGGGAGAGGCGGACGAAAATAAAATAAAATAAAATAAAATAAAATAAAATAAAATAAAATAAAATAAAATAAAATAAAATAAAATAAAATAAAATAAAATAAAAGTGACAACACTGGTGTAAGACGCCATCCATCATTGTGCAGAATAAACCAGAGTAACAGTCACGTCTAACAACAAACATTATTTATGTCCGTTTTCCAAAGTCCGATGCAGCTTCAGCACAGATTTCAGTCAACGTCCTCTACAACATCATAATATTTGCCGTGTGACACAACCGGAGCGTCACTGGATAATTCAAGTAAAATCAGGAATGTCATCCTCCCCGAGACTCACAGAGGACGACGAGAAGAACGAGACTTTTCATCTGCTGCTGCGACGCCATCAAAGTCACAGGACTGTTTTCCCTCGAGGCCAATAACCAATAAAAAAAGCGCCATGCTTCACAAACTACACAGAAATGAAGTGGTAATGCACTGGTGTTTGGGACCATGGAAGACGTGGAGCCATCCAGTCCGACCTGGATCCAGACTGTAGCTGTGCTTCATCAGCCCGACTCGCACCAGGCACCCTCAACCTCTCCGTAAATCGAGGAAATCATACGTGGCAATGAAAATAAAATAAAATCACGTTCACCTGCAGGTGCATGACACACACTGCTGTGCCAGCATGTTTCCCAGAGCAGCAGGGGGCGCTTCTTCCTTGTCCTACGATTCGTGGACTTGGCAGAGTCACAGCGAGGTTTCGCGGGAGAAGCTGAGAGAGGACTCCAGCTTGACTCCGTTGGTTTTCGGGTCTGAACTGTCCTCTGGACACTCAATGGGAACCTGGGAGAAATAAAGAGACTGGACTGAAATCTCATGTGTAAACATGAACCGACACGATGAAGCTTTGATAGTGATAATGAAAAGTCTCTGGGGAGTGAGACGAAGGAGGGAGAGGGTGTGAGGAACTGCTGGTCTGAAGGTCACGGCTGCCGAGACTCAGCAGGACGGACTGAAGGTGCTCTTCAGAGAAAGATTGAATGGCTGGTGCTTTGCCGGGGACCTTCAGGATTAATCAGACGGTGACAAGGTTACATTTGAGAGGAGACAAGTTTAATGGCTTTGTCTGGGAGCAGAGCCAAAGCAGGGATTCCAAAGAAACATCCAACAAGGGATGGTGTTCAGGGGAAACAGAAAAAGGTGGAAGAATGTGACGGTTTATAATTATAATGGCAATTCATTGCCTTTTAAAGGGATGTGAAAGGGAATTGAAAGTGTGTGTGTTTGTGTACTTACCGCTTGTAGGTTTTTACAGTCTGCACCCATGTTGACATTGTGTCTTTTCAGTTCTGACTTTATTAAAGCTGAAAGGGACAACACGGTATTATTAAATATGAACACACACACATACATACATGCACGCACGCACACAAAACCTACCAGTGAGCAATATTCCAAGAAAGATCCAAGCACAGAGGAAGAGGTTTCCAGCCAGAGGATTGTAATCTGTCGTCAGTTTGCCCTGAATCAAAGTGAAAATGATCCCGAATATCTGCACACACACACACACAATTATAAAGATGAAATGCAGAATCTCTGGAAAAACATCATGTTTACATTTTGAGCATCCATTAACTCCTCCCATGCAACATGGACGAGCGCCCAACCCGTCATTACCTCAGCAGGATTACACACTGTAGGAGACATGGCAATACCTGTGCAAAAGCATTGAGGAGACCTGACGACGTTCCCTCAGACTCTGGGTAGGTGATTTCCACTCCGAACTCGAAGCCCAGAGGCAGGTAACCCGTCATGAAGAACCTGAAACACCAACATGTGAAACCTGTGAGTCACAGAGTTTTGTATTGTTTACATGAGCAATTGTGGCTCATTAGCATCTCATGATGTACAAGCAGAACATGAACCCATGTGAGGGGTTTAATACACATCCTCTGTACAGCTGCTGTGTCTGATCCTGCAACAGCCAGACTCTCTGTTTGTTGTCAACACTGTGCTGGTTTGCTGCAGAGACGTGTGTGTGTGTGTGTGTGTGTGTGTGTGTGCTGAGAAAAAGACTGAGAATAAAAATGACTTTCATCCTCTTTGTGCACAAGAACAAGTGAACATAACTCTTAGCGACATAAACAGACGCCGTGTGACACTTTATACGACTGTGTCTAACAGAGTAACACACGGTGACACACAGTAACCTGAGATGTTTCAGTCACTTACATGTAGATGAGTCGCTGAGAACATCCTGTAACCAGTCACATATCAGAGTTATTTTGTTTTAAGTCATTATAATAAGATGATAATAAATTCCCTTATTTTCTCCTCCAGTGTTTAATTTTCGAAACGCAAAGAATTTTGCATGTTGATAAAAAAAAACGTACTAACTTCAGCAGGCTTCACAATGAATTAGAGACAGTGTCCAAAACAAATAAACATGAGTAAAACATGTAGTTGTGTGGTTTAGTAAATCAGGCGGGTCATACCCCAGGACTCCAGCAGTGAAGAAGACCAGATAGATGTTGTCCAGGTCCAGAGTGAAGGTGAAGACCACCATGCCCACAAAGGAGAGGATGTACACGATCAGAGTTGTCATCCTGTCCAACAGCAGCAGCGATCAAACAGAAGAAAATGATTAACAATGGGTTTAGTCTGATGGGACGGGAAAACATGTGGTGACCACGCGTTAACACCCGAACCAAGATTTAATTTCACTCAACACCCTCCACCTTCACTGTCTCCAGTTTCATCTTCCTGTCCCCACCCTGAAACCTTCACAGTGTTTTGTCTTTACAAAATGGACAGACACATGAGACAGCACCAACCAATCTTATTATGTCTGCAGCCAGGTTCAGAAATCTGGTGGAAAGTTTCCTCCAGAGAAGAAAAGAGGATGCGAGAGCAGCAGATTAACAATCGTCTGTAACAATAACAGTGACTGTGAGTGTCCACAAACTTTTAGCCACACCGAAACTGAGACAGACTTTCAGGGTCACTTTTTAAATTAATTTATAGAGCTTCACTGTCCAAAGCCAATGTATTTATAAAATAATAAATTGATGTCGTCCTTCAAGGCTCCGGGCCCAAAGGATTAAAATGGACAGACAGACAGAAAGAGTGTGTGTGTGTGCGTGTTGCCTACTTGTATGTCTTTGTGTGGTCCAACCACAGGCCGCAGAGGATGGATCCAATCATCCCAGCAACAACCAGCGTCAGACCAATTCTCCCAGCGTTCAACTCCTGATTCTGAGGAGGAGAGGAAAAGGGGAGGGGGTGTGGGGGTCAGATCCAATCTCAGCAAACACAGTGGTTTTCTCTTTCACGTGCAATACAAGTATCACGTTTTTGTAAGTATAGTGTGTATAGTGTGTGTATAGTGTGTGTATAGTGTGTAATCGGGTGGTGTCAGGTATTTCCTGCTCGTGGGAGAGAGCTGTTAAAACGCTCGTCTGTTCAGGGACAAGAAACAAAGAGATTTATAAGGTCATGAAAGGGTGAATATCGGAGTGAGTGTGTGTTTGTGTGTGTGTGTGTGTGTGTGTGTGTAGACAGTGTGATGGTGGGCGGCAGGCATGCGTGAAAGCAGCTAATGAACCCAGAGCCACAGACAATAACAACAAGGTCTCATCAGAGCCATCAGGAGTTTCTCTCTTTTCACTCTCACTCCCACCTTCTCTCTCTCTATCCTCCTCTCTCTCTCTCTCTCTCTTCATCTCCATCGACCAATGCACATTAACATTCAGAAAATAAACAGAACAGATCAGTGAAGACTGTTTGACTACTATGAGGCTGTTTAACCTGCTATGACTCGTTAGTTATCAGCCTTTGTCACGCAGCGTCAGGTAAAGTCATGAGAAGCAGCAGCAAGAATCCATCCGGTAAATGTTGAGCTATTGTTGTTGTTTTACCTCATAACAGGCCATGATCATCTGGTTGAGCAGTGTAGAGACCGAGTAGAAGCAGCCAGTCATTATACCTGCAGGCAGGCAGACAGACACAGACAGACAGACAGACAGACAGACAGACAGACAGACAGACAGACAGACAGACAGACAGACAGAGGATGTGCAGTTAGTTTCAGCTCCTCTGTTTTTTTTACACCAACCTGAATCCACTCAGCTCAGGATTATCTGTTAGCATCACTGCTTCAGACAAGAACACAATTATTAGCCTTAGCAAGAAGTGTTTCTTATCTCTGATTGGCCGTTGCTACGTTACAGAGTCATTGTGTCTGCGGGAGGTCAAATGTGCAGGACGCTACTGACCTCTGACCCTTCTTGAAGTCGTTGCAGGAGAAAAACAATGGAATCAGGCTTTAACACTGTCATTAACACAAGGTGAGGTGTGAAGCGTGTGTGCGTGTGTGAGTGTGCGTGTGTGTTCCTCTTTCACACGCGGCAGAGTCATGGGAAACAACATGTGACAGTCATGCTCGCAACATCAGAGTGCAGGAAAGTCTCTTCAGCTTTACTACAGAGGCAGTGAGCAATGGCCCCAGTGGCCTGAGGGTTTTACACTCACAGAGACAGCAACGGCTGTGGATACGTTACATTCCTAAGCTGATGGTAATCAGGCAGGTACGACTGAGAGCTACTGTCGCTATGTGACAGGCTGAAACAACATATACAAACACATGTCACTGTTTGGACTTGAGCTCACCGTAGCTGATGAGCAGCAGCACGAAGGCTTTGTTCTTTATCAGGTTTAAGATGGACTGTTTGTAGGAGTAATCCTCAGGAGGGGCGCTTGGTAGCACGGCCTGGGCCTGACTGGGAGGGAGGGGTGGGCGGTCCTTGATGACTGCGGAGCACAGAGAAACAGAGTAAAGGTTAGCATTTACTCATGCAGTTTTTTCACTGGAAAACTCGTGGATGAATCCATGATCTTCTCAGCCGTGCAATAAAGGCTGTAGAAACCAAATCATTAAAACCATGGTTTTCTAAATCACCTTTTAAATTGCCAACCTTTTGGGGCCCAGACGGGCGACCTGGGGAACTCCATTAAAAACGGCAATAAAAAGTAACTTTCACAAACTTCTAACCCACATAAATTATAAAGCCTGATTCTACTGCACTTACAAATGCAGTCGAATACACTTACTGAAGCTGAACACAGATCCATTAGCTGATAGATATGATATGCAAGACTTTCTTCTCAGTGCTTCTCAGTCTTTAGTTACTAATTTTATATCATTTTATAACTGAGTTTATATTTGATCCCAACCACAATGGTGACTTCCTTTTTAAAGAAGTACGTTGGCTTGAGGTCATTTTCTGGCGTTTGATTGGCTGGTTGAAACCTCAGCTTCACCTGTACGAGGTATGTTTACATGCTGCTGGGGGAAGTTGGGCCTCGGGGCTTCTTCTAAAGGCTTGGTGACGTTTAGACAACAAAACTACCTGGTCGGGTTTAGAAAAAGATGGTGTTTGAGATGAAAATAAAGCCTTTAACCAGATGAACAACACACAGCTGAAGATGTTTAATGACTGTTGGAACAGCCAGGATGTGACAGAGCAGGTTTAAAGAGCAAACATCTGATTGAGCCTCCACCCACCACTTCTCTGTCCCACATCCCACAGGGACATCAACTTTGTCCCTAAAAGAGACACTCTCGTCCCCACGGGTTGTGTGTGCACTCAAGTTCACACATGAACACAAACACCTCGAGTCACCTCACATGACTTTGAGGCAAATGAACCACAACCCAAATGAGCAGATGGCCGAGCAGTGGTGGAGGTGTGTGTCTGTGGTGTGTACCTAGAACGGTGAGGATGAAGAGGCCTGTGGAGACAGCGGCGGTGCCGTAGAACATGATGCTGATGTTGTGACCTGTCAGCTCCATGTCGTCTGGTGTGTTGGGAACTAATACAGGAGGCAGCAGGAAACCTATGGCTGTTCCCAGCTGGAGAAACATGAAGACAAGACACTATACAGTTATAATGACACGAGTAATGTTTGGTTTCTACACGGCGCTCATCATCCCATCCCATATTTACATCCTCCTCCAGCACAGCACTTTACTTTTCTTCTAGAGCATTAGTCAAGAGTTAGAGACAGACAGACAGACAGACAGACAGGTAGGATAGATAGACAGGTAGGATAGATGGACAGGATAGACAGACAGACAGACAGGTAGGATAGATAGACAGGTAGGATAGATAGACAGGTAGGATAGACAGACAGACAGACAGAGTGTTGTTTTGTTGTGTTTATGTTTATCCTCAGATCTCGCTGATGACGCGTATGTGTGCGCATGAACGACTCCTCCGATTACCCGCCGCGCACGCGCTCACCTGGTTCCCGAGCACGGCCGTGGCGCACGCGGTGGACACCTCCCGCGGTCCGAACCACACCGAGGCGACGCGGGACGGGAGTCCGAGGATGAAGACCTGCGCCACGGAGCAGATGAGCTGCGCGGCGACGGTGACTCCGAACAGCTCGGGCCCGACGCTGGCGCACTTGAGCCAGGCGCCGGCGCAGTTGAGCCCCGCCCCCAGCAGCGCGGTGAGCCGCAGGCCCCTGCGGTCCAGCAGCCAGGTGGCCGGGAAGATGAGCGGCACGTAGGCCACCATGTAGACGATGGAGAGCCAGTCCACCTGGTCGTTGGTCACCGCGTAGAACCTGGTGAAGACGTTGGTGATGATGCTGTACTGGATCCACTGGAAGGCGTTGACCAGCGAGTAGAGGCTGAAGACGGCGAGCACGGCGAAGCGGAGGAGGTACAGCCGGGTCTCCGGGGTGCCCCTGCCCCCCTCCTGCTCCTGCTCCTGCTCCTGCTCCTGCTCCTGCTGATGCTCCGCGCCTCCTCCTCCTCCTCCTCCTCCGGGCAGCATCGGCTCTCTCTCACCCGGCGGCTCCGGCTCCTGCTCCGGGGGCGCAGGAGCCGCGTCCTCCCGCCGCTCCGCACGCGCAGCATCCGTTGCGTCCTGCGGCTCCTGACGCTTCCTGTCCACCGGGATGTCGTCACGCGACGCCGCATCCGCGCGCAGATGCTCCTGCACGAGCTCCCCGGCGACCATGAGTCGGCTCGCGCTTTGTCTCCTCTTCCTGCTGGGTGGAGAGGTGGAGAGAGAGAGAGAGAGAGAGAGAGAGAGAGAGAGAGAGAGAGAGAGAGAGAGAGAGAGAGAGAGAGAGAGAGAGAGAGAGAGAGGCAGCTACGCGGGCGGAGCAGGAAGTGCAGCGCGCGGCGGATTCTTCTAATTCATCCACCTACTGCGACCAACCAGCACCAGCACCGTCACGGTGCGTTCAGGGACACAGCCAGGACCAGAGGACCAGAGTCCCGGAGTCAGAGTCACAGTCAGAGTCAGAGCTGAGACTGAAGAGCATTGACGTCCTCCTCCACCTCCTGTCTCACTCTCTCCCTGTGTCTGTGTATGTCTCTCTCTCTCTCTCTCTCTCTCTCCCCGCGTGGCTCAGCCCACTGACACAGCTCCTCGTGCTGCTGAACCAATAGTCGATGTGTAAAATGTGACCATGTGGAAGCAGGAAGCCATGACACATCTGTGATGACGCAAAAACCGGTATTATTCCATTACTACACACCACCACACATGACAACAAGCAGAAGGCCGGCCTGAATAGAATCATCTCATTAAGATACTAATTAAAAAGGTATTGTCAGACAGAGTTATTAGAAACCCTCACTCATTGAATGTGTTTCAAGCTTCATCAACACCAGACCTGATTAAAATGTTCAAAGCAAATCATCAGAATAAAGTGTCTGTTGTCAGTCAGGGCCTGAAAATGCTGCGTCCACAAACAGAAAGCAGCGTGTCCATATGTCCAGGTCATTATCTGCACTAATCCTAATCATCCTTTGACCCAGTGTGAGTCTCCTGGATCTCAGAGCTGCTTCTCTGGTCCTGGTGTTCCCCACAGACCACAACACACAAAACTCTGCCTGGATTCAATAAGAAAAAAAAACTGTTTCCAATAACTTTTCAATACCTGAGGCCTCTGCTGTTCATAAAGCATCAGATAACCACCTGACACCCTGTCTCCCTGCTGTGGAGAGATCTCACTCCATCTCTTTTTTTCCAGGAACCAACAGGAAACAGACATGATCAATAAATTAAAGCATTTCTGATTCTGATCATAAAACAAAGTTGTGTGGCTTCATAAAGACATGTTGTATTTTTACACGTTACAGGAATTTATTTAAACGTAGTGTTGTTAAACTCTCTTTAGAGTAACACATCTCTACAAACATAGAAGATCTTTGGACGCAGCCTCTTCATGTTTCCCGTTGCCATGGAATCCACAGCATCACAAACTTGACTCCACTTTGGATAATTTATGAATGGAAAGCAAACAACTCACACAGAAATAAATGCTGCAGGAATGTCGGGGTGTGAGGAGGTGAACCCGCGCGGGGAGACGTGGTGTCAGGTGGAGGTGACCCCTCAGCAGTCCTGGGAGAGGAGCCAGAGGAGACATTACCCCGGCCACCTGAGGACCAGCCCGGTGCTGCTCGCTGCTCTGGCGGCCGGACCACAGCGCAGGGCGGCCTGGAGCACGCCAACACCACCTGTGAAACTTCCAGAGAGGAGACACTTTGAAAAAAGCTGTAAGGACACTTCTTCTTCTTCATCTTCTGTTGGACAGAACCTCAATCATAAATCATTCTATGATATTTTAGTGTTTTAAATCTAACACAAGTTCTTATAATTACATCTTTGTCTTGCAGATAAATCCCACCTGGTGTAAACAGCTGCAGGCGAACACAGCTAATACTGTCTGTCAACGCTGTACACACCTTCAGTTACTTCATTTCAATACTGTGCAACTGAGCAGGACAAATAATAAAAAAAAACTGCTCATTCGCTGGTTATTTTATTCACTAAATAAAGATTTGTCTTCATATCAGCTGGAACAGACTTCATTTAATGAAATAGCTCCACATTAACCTGCTGAATCACTCCGACCTTCACGGTCAAATTTAACCTCACTGTTTGTAACGTCTCCGCGTTTCATCCAAAGACAAAACATGTTGCTCCTTGTCGTTTCATGACGTACCTCAAACGCGGCATCAGGCCGAACCGTTGCACGTCAGAGGTGTGTAGGAGTGCGTCGCTGCCCGTCAGCTCTGGGGAAGAGTCTGTGTGCGTTCTGGGCAGAGACGAGCTGAACGGTCTGGGGCGACAGACCTTTAACGTCAGCGACGTACCGGCAAGACAGAGCAATGTTACAGGGCTCATTCCTCACCTGGGACACGCAAAAAGACAGGAGATATAAAAACAGAAGATTTATACACGTTTCATTTACTCAACTGAAACTCACATGCTTGTCGAGCCCCAGAGCAGGAGAGTCCGTTTCCAGACAGATGTTTTCCAGTGGAAGCTGCTTGATCAGTTTGTCTCTCTGCGTGGTGATGAGCAGGAACATACACGTAACACATCTGAACATTAGGTTTTTCGAGAAGATCTCACCCACCGTGCGGATTCATACCCACCTGCTGGTTCCTGCAGACTGCGGGTGGAAAGGAGAAGAGGTAACCAGCCTTCACGCCCTCCAGAGCCACCGATGGCTTCCCCGCAAAGTTATGAAGCAGAGCGCGGCTGATACCTGACAGAGAACGAAACACATCTCAACTTCCATCTCTATTCATACAGCATGTGCATGAAGGAGTGAGACACCCACCTTGTCTTCTCATGGTCTCTATGGTGACTCTGGCAGCTGATCGAGAGTGAACGTTCCTGTGCGCAATCAAAATAAAAAGGTGGTAAATATGTAGCGAACCAAATATCGATTTATTTTAACAAAGTTATGAACATATTCACTTCATACTTCATTTATTCTCGCGTGTTATGCAGTTAATGTAACTGTAAATAAAAGTAATACTTTGGTCTTCACTGTAGTACTACATATTCTTTGTACGTGTATCTTTGTGCGATGTTATGTATTTATATTGTATATATTGTGTTGTGCTCGGCTGTGCTCACACAGGCAGGTCCAGCTCCTTGGCGACGCTCAGCTGTTTGATGAAGACGCTCATTTGGTCGTCTCTGTCCTGCTGAGTGGGAGCAAACCACGGCGTGAAGTCTAAACCGATCTGGATCCAAAAGAAGAAGTCAACTCGTCACATGCCGGGAGCCACAGGCACCTCTAATACCTGCTTTTACAAAACTGAGACCAAGTTATTTCAACGCAAAGATCTAGGAACAGGGAAGGCCTGCAGCAACACTGCCATCTTTAAGACACCCGAGTCTTTATCTACACGTTCGTTCCCATGTGTGACCAAAACAACTGTACAAGGTCGGCTGAAACAAACTATCAGCAAGGTCATTATCATGACACACCTGGAATGATGGGTCACACTGGTTGTTATCTGAACATGAACACCACACGCTATGTCAATAACCACTGTGAAAGCACCAGGCTGCGTTCACACTCAGTTACTTTGACTGTGGACGTGTAACAAATCCCAGACATGTTTCTGCTTTTCAGTCTTTGTTATTAGAGGGCAAGGGATCTGATCCTTATGGAAACAGGAGTCGGGGACTGTGGACTTTGTCCTCTGATGCCTGAAATCTGCTCTGACAACCAGGATAATGGAGAGAGGTCGACACAGACAGGATGAAGAGTGTGTGACTGAGTGCGTTCATTAACTTTAGCAAAGAAGATTACGAGGTGAGTTTGGAGTATTAACAAGTTTAATCCTCTTTTCCTTTTTTTCCCCTAAAGTCACATTAACATTAAAGGCCGGGTTTGTTAAGTGTATGCGTCTGTGGGAAAAGAACCGGAGATGGACTGAAGTTGAGGTTATGAAGCCAGAAAATAGTGTGTCAAAATAAAACCAACAACGAGGTGTAAGTGTGGGTGTGTGTACCTCTCCAATAGCAACCAGGCGTTCTCTGTATTTGTAGAAAAGTGGCAGAGCAGCATCCAGATCCTGTGAAGAATCAATCTACGTCATAAAGGGAAATTCTGAGCTTTTGCTGAAAAAAAAAAAAAAAAAATCACAGAAGACGCATCAAATGATTTTTTTTTAAAAAACTTCCTTTTCCAATTGTCCAACATTAAAGAAGTCAATCCTGACTGAGATGGGCTGAGGTTTCTGTTGTGTTATGTACTGTATGATTTATATAAAAGGCATGAAAAAAAAAGATTCTATCATTCACCCCTGGCAGAGGCCTCACACATCTTTCCTCTCTCTCATGCACTGAAGCCTTCACCTGCTGTGCTCCTCACCTGGGACACCACTGAGCAGACTGGGTACATTTACACTCTTCCTCTTCTCAGAATCAGAAAAGTACAACTATCAAAGCAAACATACACTATGGGACGTTTTACCACCTGAGGCTTCACGCTGCGCTGCTGAGGCCCCTCGCCACCCTGCAGAGGGTGGACGCCAAAACACGCAGCCACCAGATCCGGAAAGCTGTGAGAAAAGAATGGAACAGAAACACACGGAATAATAAACATGAGTCCGTCCAGCTGTGAGCAGCTGTATAGGACAATCTAAACATTAAGTACATTGTGCCTGAGTGGATCAGTTCTGTACTTTGATACTTTGTCAATACTGCGTCTCAGTGAGGATTCATGGTACAGACCGCTGGTGGAGCTGGAGAACTCTGCTGAACTCCCTGAACTCTTCTGTAACGGCAACCAGAGTCTTGACCCCAGCCTACACACACACACACACACACACACACACACACACACACACACAAACACACACACACACACGTTAGGTGGTGCATTCCCAACCTCAGCCCTAAACCCTAAACCCCTGGAGGAGAGGAGATGAACTGGGCGCTGACCTCCCTGCTCCTCTTGATCACATCCTCCAGATCCTGCAAAGCAAAAAGACAAAAGAACAACAACAATAAACTAACCTCAAAATAATAACAATAAAAAACGTGTCAATAATACATGTTGGTTGTAAATGCAAATAACGTGCACATAGAGTTTTAGCAACTTTGGTTTCGTGATGTTCACTGACAATATGTTTTTACTGTTTGTATATATTACAGACTGTCTGACGCAGTGAGGGTTTGTTGTTTAAGTTAAATATGTTTGCAGACATCTCACCTCCTCAAATTCACGGGCTGATAAATGACAGTGACAGTCAACAAAACCATAATCCATTATTTAAAAAAAAAAACAAGAAACGAGTCGAGGCCGAAAACAACAAGAACAAACTGCGAAATCCCCCGTTTCTGTCTGTCGTCGCTCTGCCGCAGCCAGGCGGAACCACGCTGCTGCGCAGTTTCTCTGCGGTCCACAAAAGCTGCCGGACCGGAAAATGTCACACATTTAATTCCGGTTTTTAAAAAAATATACACAAAGTTGGCGGTAAAGATGGAGGCTGTGGTGAGTAAAAACACGTCCAGCGGTAAACCAGATCAGGAATTCAGAGTTCGAGTGACGTCGAAAAAACGAGTCACCGAGCAGATAAATAAATACAAAGACATTTTGAAGACCGTGCTCGACGGACAGACGGAGATCACCGAGGAGACGAAGCTAGTGTTGCTACAGGAGCTGTTAGCGGTGGGTTACACTCATCTGTTCACAACTTTTCATTCACATTATTCAGAGATAAACACACTGTCATTCAGAAAAGCTTACATTTAATGTTTCTTTTGCTGCCAATGTTCACGGACACCAGCAAAACAACTTTTAAAATCTTTCTAATACTTGATGAGATGAACGTATAAGTTCGGCATGACATTGACAGGGTTATCAGCCTATCATATAATTAAAATCTCAGCTCCACATTTAAGCTAGTTTTTCACTGGGCTTAACTCTTTGCTTGTTTAAAACGGCACAGTAGTTGATAACGTACTTACAGTTCCGTGGGTTCGTCGTACTAACACATACTTCCTGTTTGAATGAAGAAAATACTGTCCAAACAAACAAAAATAACTAAACAACAAAAATATCCAAACCAACGTCACACAGGAGAACAACTGTGTTCTGACACCTGAGCCAAATAAACCTGATTAAATCAACCTGACAGCGCCACTACGCCACCAAGCGGTGCGAGGTTTACCAAACAACACAATGGATTAGAAAACTGAATTTTACACCAGTCAGAGTTAACGTTTGTGATTTGTCCTTAAACTTAACCTGTGTTAATTCCTCTGCCTCTGATCAGTGTTGTAAAACAGAATTAGAGATGCATAGTTTACAATATATTTCTCCTGTACTGTGTTTGTCTCTATGCAGAACTTCGAGGCGGCTGTTAAGGACAACGTGTTGGTGAATGGACAGCCCTGGGAGGAGGCGCCTGATTCTGAAGGTGGTTCACTACATCCTCACAAACTCTACACAACTTGTGTTAAGGGCTAAATATAAAACAAAGATAACTTAATCAGCTTCTCCCACCTGCCACCACTCACACTGAGCAGAGGATGATCTGGAAAGTCGCCTGGACGACACCATCGTTGAGCTCACCAGGAGGCGCCGTACGTATCCAAGACAGATCTTGCCCCATGTGGTCCACACCCTCAAGGCTGAACGTAAACTCATGGTGGGTGGCATTCAGTTTGTCTCCATCACATGTACCTGTGTGTCACTCAGAGGTGACTTCTACTCTGGTTGTTTTGTAGGGGCTGTATGAACATGCAGTGAAACCTAAAGAGGTGGTCAAAGACCCTGATCAAGGTAGAAACTGTAGACACACACACACATTTCACACTGATGTCGTCAACTCATGCGTAGTCAGCATAGTCACAGTCATCTAAAGAATCATATTGTTGTTTTCTGTTTGTTACACCAGAGAGCACCATGACTGATTTGTCAGCTGCAGCTCCCGGGATGGTAAAAGAGGCCATTCAGGTTATAAAGGTAACACAGCAAACCTGTGTCTGTTTACATCCACAAATGACCATTAATGAGATGGCGTTATATACATATACACAACATGTAAATATTTGCATATGTATTATTTTGCCATTTTCCCTGCAGTCAGTCAGCACGCTGCAGAAACAAGCTGAAGGCCTCTGTGAGATCCTCAACATGAAGCCGAGTCATGCCACTGCTGAGATCAACAGGGAAGTGTTTGGGTACGGTGGCCAATCAGATGCTCCGCTGCCTGCTGTGGGCGCAGGTGCAAGGATCAGGCAGCCAATCAAAAGGGCTGTAGAGGAGGCAGCCGCCAAAGACTGCTACGTGCCTCTCGCCAAGAAAACAGAGTGACACATATACTGTGACCATCAACACAGAAGAAGAACGATGGAACAAAGTTTTGTTTTTCAGCATCAGCAGTGAAACCAGACGTGACTTTTAAATATTCTATGAAAATAAATAAAAATAAAAAGCTAAAAATGAAATATTCTACGATCATCACATTAGTGATGACCCAAGTCAATGTTTGACTGACATGTAGATATTCATATTTGTCAGAATATGCTCTGTGTAAAAAAAAAATCCTGTATAGATCTTTACTGCTAATATAAATCCTCATGTTGCTCCTGTGCTTGTCGTCTCTGTATTTGTGCATTGACAATAAATGGCATGAAGCCAACAGTGTGTTCATCTGTCTCTTCTGGTCTGCGTCTCTGAGGAGAAACAAGCAGCAGTGAACAGAAGTGAAAGAGTCAGTTATTTGTTTCAGGAGGAGCCTGTGGATTAACACACATTTGCCTGGTGGCTGTTTCTGGTGTATGTGTGGTTACGCAAAGATAAACCACAGTGTCCCTTGGTTGACAGATGGAAAAACGTCCTCAGAGTTCCTGGTCAACCGAGGCCAGCGGGTCACATGACTTATGTGAACTGCCCTCGCTGCTTCTTCTTCTAACATGGCAACAAACATGAAAAGTGAAAAGGAAGCTGAAGTGAAACTGTGGAGCCGCTTTCTCGCCTGGCGTCCTGGCTTTAACTCGCCCGGACACTTGTTGATTTCTGACGGAGCCGACGCAGCAGGACGTCACCCGGCTGGCTTTCTTTTAGCGTACGACACACGTGAAGAGTCTGTGATGTCAGCTCGCGATTCCTCCTGCCTGCCCCATCAGAAGATCAGCGTGAACAGCCCCCTCTGGGAGACGGGTGAGGTAGGATCACGCTGCTGTTTCTGCCACGCGGAGGTCAGAGGTCACCGGGTCAGGGGACGAGTCTCTGTGGGTTATAATAATGTCTCTGTGGTCACTGTGATTGAACGACTGCAGTGATGCACGTGAAACTATGGAAACGGACGAAAAACAGTGACCAAACTCAAAACTGTGTGTGTGTGTGTGTGTGCATCTGTGTGTGTGTTTCAGGGCTCGGAGGACAAAGGCAGGAGGCTGAAGAAGAGAGAGAAGAACAGAGTTGCAGCTCAGAGAAGCCGCAAGAAACAAACACAGAGAGCTGACCTGCTGCATGAGGTGTGTGTGTGTGTGTGTGTGTGTGTGTTTGTGTATATACTGTATATCAGTAATTATTTGTTTCCATCAGATCCACAGGCTTTAGTGCTAACTCCTCCTCCTCCTTCTCCTCCTCCTCCTTCTCCTCCAGGCCTGTGAGCTCCTGGAGCAGAGGAACCAGAAGCTGAGGAGAGAGGTACGATGGTGTTGGAGTCATCAGCTGCAGTCGCACTCGTCCACAGTGTCAACCTTCTCTCTCTCTCTCTCTCTTCCAGGTGGACTCTCTGTCTGAGGAGCAGCGTCTGCTGACTGAAGCACTCAGAGGCCACGAGTCGCTCTGTCCCATCATGCACTGCGGCCTGGCAACATGGCAGCCTGCTCAGAGTGATGCATCAGGCCACAGTGACCTATTCTTCAAAACTGACCACTGTGTTGTGCAACAACAAACCTCAGGGGGGCAGTGTACACTTAAAAATACTGTAGCAAAGAAAGCAGGTGTTTGGTGACCTCTTGTGGTGGACACAATATGAATTACTCATTCATTTAGCGCATCGATTCCCATTTATCATTGATGTATATTTTATGTATATTTTAGCTACAGTTTCCAAACAAAGGTCAAGGTCAAGGTCAACTTATCTTATTATCAATAAATCAATGAGTAAAAAAATAGTAATTTAAATCATACAACGGCTGTACGTTTCTTTATAGCTTTATTAAACTGAGATTTAAATAAATAAATAACACAACTTTGAAACTTTTGAATGTTTTGGCTTTAAAATAAAATTAAGCTTATCAAGATCCATTTGTTTTGATGATTTGTCGATTTTACTTCACACTAATACAAATCACTGGGTTAAAGGGAAAGAATCAATAAAGCACAGATACAGGGATGACTTTGACCCACGATCTATAACTAACCAGTAAATAGTCATAATAATAATGTTACATTTCATCATTTAAATTGTGTGACGTGAGCAGGGATACAATTTCTATAGAGTTAAATACACTACTGATGTATTTTAAAGATCACTGGTTGAACTGCATCAGTGCTGAAGTCTGTTGACCTGTGTTAGTTTCATGTTTTGAGAGATTTTTTTTCCTTTCACCGTAACAGGACAAATAACATCTTCATTTTCCGTTGATCGCAAATTTACCATTTTATCAACTTTCTAAGAAATAAAGAAACCACAGCGATTAACAAACGTCAACAAGTGATGTAGAGAAACAGCAGAAGCCTTTGTGTGTCACGGGCTTCCTGTCACCGTGGACGTGTTCGTCATTTCACTGAAGGTCCTGAGGTTGTGTTGAAGTTACACACATGTCACGGTGGCTTCATAAACTCTGTTTAACCTGCATGGTTACAGAAATCTGTGGTCGGATAACGTTGATGGACACATGTCGAAAGTCCCAGTTCCCCCTTTTCCACATGACTGCATCAGACAGTGTCGTTATATAATGAGCTTGGAGTTTCATTTTTCCATCCACTGTGCGATGAATGAAAAGTTCATCTCAGTGCAGAGGAAACTGACACGAGCCGAATGTGGTGAGCTGACGAGGAAGTGAACCGCTGCCAACTTCTGGTAAACCGGACGCACCAGCATGGATCAACATGTCATTTCAGAAAGAAAATCCATTTCCAATATAAAATCCATCCATATTCACTAAAATCAATATAACTATATATATATATATATATATATATATATACACACATATATACATATATACATATTCACTAAAATCAATATAACTATATATATATATATATATATATATATATATTTCAACACAGCAGCCTGAACAGGAAGTGGACAGAGTCACTGTCGACTGGCTGTGGTGCAACATTCAGATGTCCAAATACTTTTGTCCAAAGAAAAACTTTTAACTGTCGCCACTTTGGTTACATTTCTGTTGCGTTGAAAGAAAATTGACTTATTCACACACACACACACACACACACGCACACACACACAGCCATGTTAAACTGAATCTTACTGAGAGAGAACAGATCTCATGTCCGCCTCCGCCCACCCTCCTAACACAGGCTCTGACCTCAGATCAGTTTCTAAATGAGAATCTCCTCCGGCTGGAAGCAGCAAGTCATCCCACAGTGTTTCCCTGGAAATACGACATGAAGCCTGCACAGACCCACACAGCGGAAACAGAAACACACACCCGCATGAGCAACTCATACAAACACACACTCTGATCTAACAGGTCTAACTTTACCGGCGTCACCTGTTGACACTGAGTTGTGAGACACATTTGAACAACAACAACAACAACAACAACAACAACAACAACAGATAAAATATCAAATATAAACGAAAGCTTTTTGTGTTTGTAGATGTTCAACTTGTAACCCGGGTTCAGTCAGGCAGGAATGGGTTTGATGATGCAAATTGTGTTGCGAAAGTTGAACCAGCATGAACTTTTCTGCCGGGGGTCATGAGCACGATGGCGGCGGAGGAGGAGGAGACTTTATCAGTGACGGTTTGCATGTTGGTGTTTGATGTTTGCATCACTGCTCTTCCTCTGAACATTATCAGACACCATGTTTCCTGGATCTGCTGCAGGACTTAATGCTCCGGTTCTGCTGAAGAGCCCTGTGTGTGTGTGTGTGTGTGTTGCTTTTACTTCCCCCAGTTCCCCTGAAATGAAAAGGCCCACACACACACACACACACACACACACACACACACACACACATACACACAAGCACTAAAACGCCTCCTCCCTAACATAAACACATCCAGTCTTCTGCTGAACTGTGGACTGCTGCAGTGTCTGACTCATTTCTCTGTGAGTTGTCTCGTTGTCGGTGAAGCTGATGTGATGTGCATCAGATCTGGACGCAGATACAACGTAAAGTGGAAACAACCATCTGATCTGCCAGTGGGCTGGAGACTGGAGCTTCAGATCTCATGTCAGCGTCAGTGCTCCTCACGCGTCTCCTTGTCTTTTGAAGTGAGAGGTGGGGAAAACCACACTCCTGCGTTTTCTGTTTAAAGACGAGACTTTGACTCGAGTCCAAGACGTCTCCACATTTATGAGACACCTCCACATGAATCTCCTCTAACCTCTCATTTACCTCACCATTAAGTCCATCATCAGCCCGTCCTCCAGCAGATGTTCCACAGGCTCCACTGAAACGCACAGACAGAGAATTCAAGTCCTAGATGCTGCGTCCTTCTCCTGACGTCTTTTTCCCCCCTTCCCACCCACACAGAGACATCAGCCGCTGGACATGTCCATGTCCTCGTCACCGCTGACATCTGCCCACACTATGATTACAACTGTTTCCTTCCCATTTTCAAACGCATCGTGATCGCTGATATTTCTGTTCCCATCATGTGATTCCATTAGTTTGGTCTGATTTCATTACGTCATCGCTTTTGGACAATGTTTAACTTTTTAATAAACGCAGCACAGAGTTTTATTTGCCAGGTCATAAACAACAGAAACACCCCCAGACAGACAGACAGACAGACAGGCAGGCAGGCAGAGAGACAGACAGAAAGTTGCTGTACAAATATTGGCTCATGTTTTTCTACCTGTAGCTGCGAGGTGGAAACTGTGGATCACAGCAGCTGGGAGTCGATGATGATCAGAGACCCAGCAGGCAGGAAGCAGGACACTCAGGACACACTGCCTCAGCCAATCACTGAGCCAGGAAGTCCACCAGCGCAGACGCACAGGTAAAGTCGTTTCAAAACAAAACAGGAAATTAAAAGTTCAAAAGTCCAAACCACTGAAACAAAAACATCATAAAGTCATTTACAGAAACATGTTCTGTCATCCCGGTTTTCCACCGTGTTCATGACTTGTATCGGAATATCGGAATATTCCTACTCTGTTTTTGTATGAAACTGTGACCTTTGACCTCGACACAGGGGCTGTTGCAGGTTTCGATTATGACAGCGATGTTGCATCAGTGGAGATCAGTGGAGCATTTCATCATTTAGATGTTACTTCAAAATCCTTCTTATTTCACTGGTGTCTTTGTTTTATCTTGTAGTACTGTTGTGATTGTGTAACTGTCCCTCGAGTGGTGCGTCTCTTTGTGTTTTTATCAGCTGTGTAGAATTAAAGTTGCTCGTTTGAGTGAAGTTAAAGGGAAAACCCGCGCTCACTTCCTGATCAGGGAGACACAAACTGAAGCGTAACGTCTGTGGAAACGTTTGGTTTTCACTCTGCTTCCTCCTCATGTGCTAACACACGGTACTTTTCCACCCAGAGTCGAACAATCCACACAGACGACACACAAATACAACGCAAACAAACACTGCCTTCTCAATCGCTGGCCAATAAATGATGCACTGACATTAACTGAGGTCGGTTTGATTTCAGGATGAAATGGAAAAGTGTACCTGTGAAACATGAGCAATGTGTGTGTGTGTGTGTGTGTGTGTGTGTGTGATAACAATACATTTATTTCGTGTCACGTCCTGTTCACACCACCACCAGCGTTCCAGCGTTCCAGCGTTCCCACCCAGTCATTCCATTCCAGCCGTCAGAGCAGACGCCTGAACCCTGGCTCAACTCTGCACATGAAACATCATCTTCTTCATTCTCCTCTTTCATGTAGGAGAGACGAGTCGCTCCAGCCAATTTTAATTTGTCTCTTTGAAATAATAACAAGTTTGACGAAGGGAAATCCACACGGATCCAGTGACAGTGAACACAAAGCCCCGCTGGCTGCGTTCCATTTAGCTGCACTGATTTATTAGTGCAGTGTTTCGATCATAATATTATTAATCCCAGACAGAGATACACTTTGTTCTTAACGACATGGCTGCGTTCAGCTCGGCCCTCGCCTGTGCTCGTCCGCAGAAATAAACACTTATGGACATGAACAGTAGGGGGCAGTAAAGAAAATGAATAGTCCAATTTCTCAATTATCCGTAACAGTGCACAAACAAACACGCTTCACTCATCAGTCACCGTTTTCCACGTCACGTTTCAGAACACGTTCCGTCGCCATGTTTAGGTTTTTAACAAAACCTGATGGTTCTGCAGTGTCACGGAGAGGTCAGAGGTCACGCTCCAGCTGATCATTTCAGTGTGAATATAAAGTGATGTGGTGCAGATATCAGCTGTGGGAGACAGGAATGTGATTCCAGGCGGTGAGCTGTAATTAACATATTGATGTGTATCAAACAACACAGAGTCAAGTTGAAACGTCGCCCTCCAGTGTGGTGGTGGATCACCACCCGCCATCCCGCCTCTCCACAGCCCCGCCTCCTGCCGTCTCCATTTCTCCATCTGACAGGTGAAATAAACAAACGTGTGGACGTCAGACGACTCTCAGGGAAATGTCTGCGATGCAGAGGAGACCCCACCGGGTCGGTTACCTGACTGCACCTGGGCCACATGACAACATCAGCGTTTGTTTCAAACACCTCTAAGCAGCAGACGGGTGGAGTCAAACCACAGCAGGAGGATGGGTTTTACTGCTTCATGCCAGTTGGCTGGTTGTGTAATCAGATGATTAGACACTGCGATGTTCAACAACCAGTGAAGCACACTGATTCCACAGCATCAAAAACCAAAAGTGTCAAAATCAAATCACAGGAAACAAACTTTTCCATCAGTTTCGTTCTTTAATCCTCTCTGTGTCTGTCTCTGTCTCTGTCTCTGGCCAGTGGACGTGTCCACTCTTGTCCGTCTCCAGTGTTTCCATGTGGTGATGAACTATCACCCAGTCTTCAACTTGTGGGGAAAAAAAATGAGAAAACGCATAAGGTGCCTTGAGGGACACCTCCCCAAAACTGTCTGTCTGGAAATGTGCCCTTTTTTTTCTTATATATTTTCCTTTTATCTTTTGATAAGACACAGCAGGTTTGCTGCTGCTGCTGAAGTTTGTGTCTATTATTCTGAATAAATCAACAAATAACATCCTCTGAGGGTTTGTTTAATTTTATTACTGGAATCTATATGTATATGATGTGGCTGAAGATGACATTAAACTCAGGCATGAGCAGAGGTTTATCAGATTAAATCCCTGACTGAACATTAATAAGTACAAAGTTACTTCCTCATCTACGAGAATATTAGTTTTAATCATCTCATAACGATGGCGGTGATGTGTGCGATGTGAAATCCATGATATTGTCACACCTGATGCAGCCGCCCTGCTTTGTGTTGTCTCGTTCTACAGACGACAGCATGAGAAGTATTAATTCAATACATGTATTTAATTAGCAAAGTATCAAAAACACATAGAGAGACAGGTGACAGCGATGGAAGAACACGTCGGTTAGATCAGTGCAGTGACACCTGACAGCCTGCAGGTTAACTCCAACGCCTGAGCAACAACAGACATAATATTATCCTCCAGCAGAACACACAACAGAGTACAACACACTGCTCAGTGGCTATGACCAACAAACAACCACAACAACAACACACACACACACACACGTACGCAGACGCCTGCGTCTCTTTAACCGTGTGACTCTCAAACACAAAGACAAATATTTCAGTCCTGACATGAACCACTGTGAAACATGTGATCACGTGATCAGTCTGCCGGGTGAAGTGTTGTGACTTGTTATCCACACAGCGATCATTAGCTGGAAGGTCGAGAGCCAGCGCTGCGTTGGGGACTTGAACTCGCGCGCACACACCTGTGTTTGGACACACAAACTGGCTGATCATCAGGACTCGACATCATGATGCGTCCTCTGTTCCCGTTTACGCAACAAACCACATTTCCCCCCGAGGGAGGGGCGGGTGGGAGAAGTATTTGGCAGTGGATTGATAAAGTCCAAAACACTCACAATCATCTTGTGTAACTTCAGCGCCGGGCGTGTTAAAGGACAACAGACGCACACGCGGCGTCCTGATACCTGACTGATGACATCTGTCACCATAACATCCAAACTGACGCCTTTCATAAATATACGCTTTAAAAATAACAACGGTTTCTTTTTTTCTTCGCCCACTCCGTCAAAAAACAAACGAGGCATCTGGTGTTTACATACACACAGCAGCACGTCGGTAATGTACACAAGATTTTATGTAGAAAACAACACGTCTGAAAAATAACACTCATGTAGCTTCATCGTCTCAGAGGATGTAAAAACAACACTAGGTCTGTTTAAGAGGAAACGCAGTGACAATTAAAGTGTAAAGTCATATACACTGTTCAACTTTAGGACAATCTTCCCTATTGCTAATTCCAACATTCAAGAAAAGTAAAGTATCGTCTGCATATAGGGCACGATACATGATAGATATAGACATTTGTACTGTATCCTAAGTGCAGAATTAGAAACCCTGCCTGCAAATGACATTTCCCTTTTGTGACTGTTGCCGCCTGACTCGCACTCACACCGTGAGAGGTTGGCAACAACATTAACGTACAGTATGACAGTGTCTCGTCCAGCCAGCGCGCGTCCTGAGTGGTTAGTAGTAGTAGCAGCAGGTTTAGTAGTTCATGTTGTATAGAGGTCGAGCAGACAGGGTCGATACGGCAACAACAGTAGTTACTTAATAAATACACAATTATTTTCGTACGTTAAGCACAAGCATCGTTTCTTTTAGAGTCAGTGACTTCCCACTCGGGTCTCGCCATTCGCCATCTACTGTCTTGGTGGGTGAACATTAAATCATGTGCCTTGATCACCTTGAAATCACTTTGGTACAAAACTCAGACACACACACACACACACAAAAAAAACCCCCGACTCACATCTTTTGACAAATACCTGTAAATAATAAAAACAGTTGATGGCGTGATTTAGTTTTTTTTTTTTTTTTTAGTGCTTTAGCATCTGTCCTTGGCTTGACTGTTTAAAACAGAAAAAAAAGTACGCGTGTTGCGCGTCAGATGTCGTTTCCTCTGCGCGTCACTTCCTGTCCGGGCAGCAGCTCCAGGATCAGGAAGTGGAGGTTCGTTCTCATGTCATTAGTCTCTGTGGCTCCACCCGAGTCTCCAACAGTCTGTGCTACAGCAGAAGCAGCGGGTGAAGAAACGCACGCCGCTCATAGGTGACTGGGACAGTGAACGTGATCGAGGGTCAGGACTCCTCCGTCCAGAGGAGCGGCGGTGGACGAGGTGGAGGAGGTGGTGGAGGTGAGGTTGTGGAGTTGTAAGGTGCTCTCCTTGATGTGCTGGATGAAGAGGTTCCTCTCGTCCTCGGGCGTCTGGCCGTTCTGGGCTCGGACGATGCAGGTGGGTCGGTGCAGGTTGAGCATGTAGACCAGCTTCTGCTTCTGCTGCTTCAGCTCCTCGATCTGAGCCTTGAGCTCAGTGTTGACGCTCTCCAGCTTCTCCGACTCCTGCAGGGAGGACACGGGGAGACCAGAGGTCAATACCAGAGCGTCGTAAAGGTCAAACTCAAATCAACAATGGCTGCCGTGGCTTTATTGATTGATTTATCCCAGAGCTTCAGTAAAGCTGTATAAATATGAGTCATGATGAAGGTTGACTTTACCTTCTGTAACGACTCTGTCTTCTCCTTCTTCTTGTTGCGACACTTTGCAGCAGCGACTTTGTTCCTCTCTCTCCTCCTCTTCCTC
>JAFBJQ010001522.1:245468-312968 GCA_016785345.1 Trinectes maculatus
TGATGATGATGATGATGGTGATGATGATGATGATGATGATGATGATGATGATGATGAGGATGATGATGATGAAGATGATGATGAGGATGATGACGATGATGAGGATGATGATGGTGGTGATGGTGATGATGATGAGGATGATGATGGTGGTGATGGTGATGATGATGATGATGATGAGGATGATGATGAGGATGATGATGATGGTGATGATGAGGATGATGATGATGATGATGATGATGAGGATGATGATGAGGATGATGATGATGGTGATGATGATGAGGATGATGATGATGATGATGATGATGATGATGATGATGATGAGGATGATGATGATGATGATGATGATGATGATGGTGATGATGATGATGATGATGATGATGATGATGATGGTGATGGTGGTGAGGATGATGATGGTGGTGATGATGACGGTGAAGAAATATAGATATAAAACTATAGAATTAAAACACAAAATATATCTACAGTATTTTTAAAAAGTTTTGAAAATATATCAGTATGTAAACAATGTAAAACATATTCAGTATTAAAACATAAAACATAAACTATGAATAAATTATTTTATTGATTATTGCTTGACTGAATCATTATTATTACTCATGATTAGATATTAGGAGACGACGCGTGTGTTAAACTGCGTCTGAACACACACGACATGTTATGTTGTTATGTTATCATTTGTATTTTCGGAGCGACAGATAGAGGGTGAAAGTCGTGAACAGACACACACACACAGACACACACACAGACACACACACACACAGACACACACACACACACACAAACAGACACACACACACACAGACACAGACACACACACAGACACACAGCGTGTGTGGCAGGCAGCAGGCAGACGGTGTTGAAAAGTTGATGAAGTCAGTTGGGTTCATTCAGATTGATGCTTATGACCCTCGCCACTAATAATACCACATGATCAGAGCGCTAAATATGACGTCCTCTATTTTTACACCACACAGGCTCCACGCCAGTGCAGCTGTGGTCCATCAAATCCACCTACTGTCGGACGAGGCTGAACAAACAACACGTTTCACATGACCACGATCGAATTAAAACATCTGTAAAGAAACACGAGTTCACACGGCTGACGAAGGAGGACCTTCAATCAACTGCATAAACTGAATTAAGACGTTTTCTTCCACACAAAGAATCCTTTCAGGACAATAAATATACTAAAATATACTACTATATATACATACATACTTTTTTTTCATCATTTTTATTCTAATTTATATATATATATATAATAGTATAATGTGTATTATACTATTATAGTGTATTATTATTTTTAAGAGACGACATTCACATTAACATTTGTGACTCTTCACAACACACTGTCACCTCCAGACTCACACACTCTGTTTGGCCCCTGAACGTTCCGGTGAGCGGGATGAAAAGGAAAAGGAAAAGCAGCAGCAGGATGAATCTCTGAGTTTCACTATGAGACGCCAGCAGTGACAGGAAGTTTCTCACGCTGACGCTTCAGTGGAAGACAAAGAGGTTTATGAGGAGATAGAGAGACACATTCCAGCCTCTCTCTGACTCAAACCTGCTGGCATCATGGTCTCAGTGATTCCTGTTCCTGTTTCAGCTAATGTCAATCCACGTTGACATGGAAACTGATATTCCCGGCTCTAAGTGAGACGCTGTAGCTTAAACTGAATAATCAATAATCGGATCAGTTCTCATCTCAGATGTACATGTTTGAATCAGCTGATATGCATGTAAACAGGAACGTTAAAGGAACATTCCATCAGTGACTCATGTACACGTCGTCATCAGGGTAATGTATGTTTGGAGTTGGGATCAGGAGTCAGATGATTGGTCTGAATGTAAATATTCCTGATGAAGATGCTTTAATGGCGTCAGAAACAAATAGAAAGTTTGTCCCAGAAGGAAAGTGCCGACGCAGATGATGAGAAGTGCTGGTGGTAAACCGGAGGAGAAGGAGGCTCCCATCATCCCGGCATCTTTTCCCGGTTTCCACTGGGTGCCCGGTAAAGTCACCGCTCGGATGAGAGGCTTTATTTCCCGGAAAGGAAGCGGCTGATGTAATCTGCTCCTGCTGGGCAGAGGAGGAGGAGGAGGAGGAGGAGGAGGATGAGGAGGAGGAGGAGGAGGAGGCTGTGCCGTGAAGATAAAAACAAATGTAAAGCAACAACACAGTAAAGCGATTGAGTCTTTTCTAAATCATCCTGATGTTATGATGACTGATTCACAGTTACACATCATATTCATCTGGATTTTAACTACAGCAGTAAATCATAATAACAACACCTTATTTACAACACCTTTAATATGATCAATTATTATCAGCACTGTAAGATCGTTGTAATTTTATTTTATTTTATTTTATTTTATTTTATTTTATTTTATTTTATTTTATTTTATTTCCCCTCGGTCCAGATGACGTCATCCTTTCCGGGAAGCGGCAGCTCTTCCTCCTCCTCCTCGTCTTCGTCTTCCTCATCACAGGGTATCCGGGAAACCCCCCCCTCCCAACCCCTTTACTCCCCCTCCCCCTCCTCTGCTCGGCCCCTCCCCCCTCCTGGCGGTGATGCAGAGGACGTTAATGTGCATGCTATGGCTCTGGACACTGATGCTCCTGCGTCTCAGCCTGCGAGCGTCGTCCTGCGTCTGCAGCAGCTTTGAAGCTGTGGATATTTTGGATTTGTTTGGATGAAAGAAGCTGATTCAGCAGCTCTCTGGTTCTGGTTCTGGTTCTGGTTCTGTCAGTCGACATCCCTCCTTCCCTTCCTCTCTTCATTCCTCTCAGCTCCTGCGTCGTCAGGTCTCTCTGTGACTTCATGTCACATGAAGCTGGAGAACCCTCTGTGTGTGTGTGTGTGCGTGCGTGTGTGTGTGTTTGAGAGCAGAAGCAGAGACAGGAAATGACATCATATTAACCGGCCACTCTGACGTCATCTTGATCTGCTCATCGCTTCATGTGGGTGAAACCCTGAGGTCAGCGGCTGCTGGCTCAGCACATATAAGACACCAATGTAGGAAATGACATCACAGGTGTTGAAACGAGGCTCTAACGAAGCCAAATATGGTTTTGAAATCATTGATTAGAATCTTTCATTATTGATACAGAATCAGAACCTCATATCCAGACGGTCGGGGATGAATCCTGAGTTTCAGGTTGTCCCACAGATCAGCTGAGCAAAACGTCGCTGTGTGAGAAGAAGAAGCCATCAGTGAAATGATGAAGGTGGAGAAGCAGAGATGCTTCTGCAGAGTCGCTGCAGGCCATGATGCACACATCAGTGTTTGTATAAAACAACACAACATGTGCAACACGTGTCTCACTTTTAAACTCACATTTTAAATTCTGTCAAATTGAAACAGAACTGATTTGTCTTTTTTTCCCTGAGGGTTTGATTTCCTTATGTAGGGGGTTTCTCACGCAGCTTTTCCAGGGTTGTGGATTATTTCTATTTGTCATTATTATTATTCAACTGGACATAAGCAATCATTTTTATTATTAGTGGTTGTGGTTACGGAGCTGACGTTGTGACGTCGGTGCCCAGCGCAGCCTGTTCACTGTGTGGAAGCTGATCCCTGAATGAGGCTTTAAGCTGCTCGACTAACCCCTGTGTTTGTGTTGACATGGCCGTTACCGTGGCGACAGCGGCTTCACCCCTGGCACAGAGACAGCCGTGAGTGAGATAAAGACAGCGAGGGAGTGACGGAGAGACGGGGACAGGAGGGAGGGAACCCTCTGCCGGGGCTGCGTCCCATTCTGAGCGGTCAACACCCTCCACTCGTCAATAATCACCTGTGATCTGTTTTACTGGTTTCAGTTTTAGTTTGGACAGTTCTGTGGAAATGATGTTTTCATGATTTTTACTTTACTTTACACTTTGGTTCCTTTTTCAAGAAAATACTTTTTCCTCAAACATAAAACTTGGGTCTCATCTTTAAAATAAGGACGTTGTTGTCCTGAAACCCGTTCGAATGCTTCCGATCGGCTGATCTGACCAGGTGAGGTCAAGTGAGCGCACATGAACGGGAACGCTGGTTTGGAATGGGATGAATCCCAGGATTCCCAGGCCCTCGAGCCCTCGGCTCTCTCGGCTCGACGTGTCGTCACAATCGCTGTGACTCTGGAATGTTATTTTTAGACCATGTGTAAACTGGTTTGTGTGGCCGGGGCAGCTGCACCACACACACACACACACACACACACACACACACACCAACAGAGAGAATGTTAAGTATCTGTGACGTTAAAACACCATTGATCTTTTTTTGTTTCGTCTGAGAGGTGCAAAGCTTTGATGTAAAAAGACATGACATCACAGTGTGGCTGTGAACGAGGCTAACATGTCCCTGCGGAAATAGACTGGGAGTCATACAGGACATTTTCTGGGCTACCGCTTAACATTAGCATCTTTCTACTCATTACATTATATTCTAATTATAACCTCAAGATGTGGGGAAGCCGACCTTTGACCTACAAAATATAAAATATCAGCCCTTCATAAGTGTTTTGTGTCAGTAATTTGTGTGACAATGTCTTTGTGGCTCACAGTGACCTTTGACCTTTGACCATGAAAATGTAATGAGTTCATAAGGGATTCCAACCCAAAGTCACGTTTGTGAAAAAAATGACCTTTAAGTATAAAACCTATATGTTTTTCTTCCTATAGTAACGTGTTGTGCGATTTAAAGAAGAATCATCAAGTTAAAGTTTAACTTCAGGCCTCTGCTTCCTGTTCCCGGTCTCCTTATCAGATTCAACACAAACACGAGTCCTGCGTCACGGTGCGAAACCAGCGCTGACTCAGCAGGTTTTTCTGCCTTTGCTCTTTTCCCGCAGTGGAAACGTAACTTTTGTTTATTTCCTGTATCATCACATGTTCTCAGGCCGCATGACGCTGCAGATTCCACCTGCGACGAACTTTACATCATCTGCATCCACATTCGGAACGTCCCCCATCGTATCGAGTAACAGTGACTCATCACGTTTCAAATCTCACAAACAAATCTCAGCTACAAATGTAAAGTCAATACACGAGTTAAGTGAAGAGTTCTACTCAGAGTACATATATAATTATATAATGTCACTAATAATAATACAGGCAACAGCGAATGTGCCGTCATGTTAATGAGATACATACATGATTAATGGCTAAGCTCTAGAAATGAATGTCCTTCATTTTATCATCTATCATTTCCTTTTTTTAAAAAAACTTTTTAACCTCATTTTAAATAATTTGATTTATGTAATTAATGTAATTAATTTTTATTCTCTTCTTTGATTTTCCTGTCATTTCAGGTCACTGCACAGTTCGTCTAATCTTTTAAGATTTATTCACACATTTCATTTTTTATCGTCCTCATCTCTACTCTCTACTCATTTAACATTAATAATATTATTCAAATTCACTCATCTAATATTTTTTTCATTTTCGTACTAAAGAAAATAACGTCCTGTTATTTTCCTTCACATTTTGCCACAAAACAATAAAATCTCTCTCTCTTTAGGTTTGTGGGTCACTTTGTGCGAGTGCCACTGCTCAGGTGAGGTGACATCACCTCAGCCACCAGTGGAGTGACCTCACTCTGTGTCATCATGAATTCCTAATAAGGGATTTTACAGCAGCCAATCAGCAGAGGCCAAGATTATCAGGTAATGAGGCCTGACAGCAACCAGCCAATCAGATTCCAGTGCACGGATTACTGCCTGGTTGTGGCTCAGAGGGAATCAATAATGTAGAAACACACACACACACACACACACACACACACACACACAGAGAGAGAGAGAGATGAAAGAGGATGATCTCAGTGTGTTTGTGGATGATTCAGTGCCAGTAGCTGTGAGTCACTGTGCAACATTATTATTAATATTAGGTTCATGTAGCAGTGAACACAGTGAACCTGTCACTCACTGTCCACCTGCTGTAGTGTCACACTGTGTTCACACTACAAACTCTACAACAACAACAACAACAACTACAACTACATCATCAATACAACACAACCGTAATATGACAAAGAGGTGGTATAACGTGACAGAAAGTGAAACATCATCTCCGCTCAGAGGTCACATGACCTGAGTCACCGCGCGGCTCAGCAGGTTTCACAGCAGAGCTGAACCGGTGTTTGGTTCATTGTCCCGCTCGTAGTGAAACTGGCAACGCAGCACGCAGTGATACGGGAACCAGGAACAGGTCGGAAAGGTTTCTGCCTGTTTAATGTTTAATGTTTAATGTTTAATGTTTAATGTTTCTCATCACGAACTGGAGCCATACAATCAGAAAGAAATCACACAAACAGAGCAATAAAAACACTAATGTGGAGGGATGAACGCTGTTTTTTAAAAAACAAAAATTATACATGGAGGTCAGAAGTAGTTTGGGTTGATATATATACACACACACACACACACACACACTGTCCTTTATGCTGCCTCATGTGGATAACACTCAGTCTCAGGTGACATCATCTTTACAGAGTCTGGAATTTACACCAGATCAGAAAATTCCGACACGTCCTGTCACCTGCTTCCAGACTCTCCACTGGAACCGTGTGACATAAGAAGCTAGACGCACCGTGACGTCATGTGACAGCTCAGCATCGGCGTGTTTCCCCAAACAATCAGCCCCATCTGACCCGGGAACAGTTCACTCATCACCTTAACGAGATGATACTTAATTGATGTTTAATGACAATGATTTTTTTTTCAGCCCTGAGCATCGCCTGCAGGCTTCTGGCGTCAGATCTGACAACCAGTCAGACGCCTACAGCGCGTGTGGAAGCTGAGGTAAAAGTCCCCATCACACAAAGCTTGAAGCTTGAGCCTGATGACAGATAAAGAAACCTGAAATATTTGGGTCTCATTAAAATCCCCGTTCAACCTTACAAAGACCAATGTTGCAGAGTCATATATCAGATCAGTTGCAACAGCAGAGCAACAATTAACAGTGTGGGACGAGGTGAGACAGGTGAAAGGTCAAAACAGACGAGAGCAGGTATAAAAGCACTAACGACTAACGACACACAGGTGCAACAAGAAACAGGTGGTGAGTAATCAGACAGGAAGAACCATAACTTCAAAATAAAACAGGAAGTCTATTGCAAAAATACACAGGAAGAGGATCATGACACAAACACAAAAGTCAATGAGACATGATGAGTTGTGCGATCATGAGTGTCCTTTCACATGACACATGCTCTGTGTCACTACAGAGACGTGGTGTGCGTCTTGTGTAAAAGTGTATTCACTTTGTAATTTTTTTTGAATCGATTGACAAAATGATGTCGCAACATGTTTTCACGTGATGATGCAACACCTGTGTAAATGAACGCGTTTAAAGTTTAAAGTGTCACGCCGACGCAAAAATGTGGTTTACACTGAAAGACATGAGTGAACTCACAACTGACTCACTTCTCCTACACAAGTTTCAGGTGTGAAACTTCTGATACCATATTATCTGTCATGATAAGATGGTATCAGCTTCCGATACCACACTGTTGTCGCCGTGAGGAGGAGGGACGTTTGTGTGTTTGTCACAGTGAGACTGAACTTTGTGTTGTCACAACCTGCTGACCAGTCACCGCAAAACCACTGCTCCTGTTACTTTCCTTTCACTAACATCTCAGCTTCACGACAACAGTCTCATCATCATCATCATCATCATCATCATCATCATCATCATCATCATCACAGAGACGCACAAACAACACAAACAACTGTCTGACTGGCCTGTTTCCAGAATAACACAATAAAAAAAAGATGTAACAAGGTGAGCGAGACGAGTTGTTGCAGTGTCAGATGATGTTACACTGTAAAGGTTTCAGGAAGAAAACAACACCTGAGCAGCGACGACACAGGTCGACAGGTCGAAAGTGTAAAACATAAACCCTGCAGTGAGTTTTGTTCGGGCACGCGGGGGACGACAGTACGTGAGCGGCGTCATGCAGTCGACTCACAACAACAACGACGACGACGACAACAACAACAGCAGCAACAGGGGAATTTCCAGCTGCGGGGCACAAACCCGGGCGAAGACGATCTCTCGCGGTGGAGCAAGAACAAAGAGTCCCACAGAGGAGCTTCACACAGTGACACAGGGTCATGTGCTGCAGGAGACACCCACATGTCTCTGCCCCTGTTGGACGTGAATGTGTCCAACAGCTGGAGAAGTGCCTCATCATCGCACACAGTTAGTCAGCAAACACAGAGCTTTTCTGCTCTGCCTGCTGTGGCATGTCCACACCACGCTCCGCTTCTATTTTAGGAGGTCAAACCTGATTTCATCAGCAGGCGTGGACCCGCCGCCGCATTCATCAGAGGCCCACTGTCCCTTCTCAGCCTCTGTCAGGCAGAGGTCATGAGGTCATGAGGCTGCGGCTGACTGGCAGCTCTGTGTCGAAACTCTGTGAAAGTGACGGGAGGTCAGACTCATCAGACCACATGGCATTTCTCATCATGTGGTGGTTTATTAACCATCTGACTCTGTGTGTGTGTGTGTGTGTGTGTGTGTGGGTTAGGAAATGTGTTGTTACACACAGTCTGGTGACAGAGTCACATGTGGAAACTTACCTGAACTCACTGACCTCACAGGCCGAGTCATCCAGGATTCTGGGATTCTGGTTCTGTTCCGCTGTACAACATATGCCTGTCTGTGGCTTCAAAATAAGACTTCAAGATTTCAAAATAAGACACTAATACTAGGTGGGTTCTGGTTTCTCTTATGTTTCATATCTAAACCTCAGTTAAAAGCATCATTTCTCTTTATGTGTCCAGTCTTTAATCTCGTCAACACTTACTCAGAGATGAACTGATTACATTTTTTTTTTTTTGCCAAAAGGTCGTGCTCTGTTCATGTCCATGTGAATGAGATATATATCAGGAAGCCTGGAGAGAATTCCAAAGGATGAAGTGATGAAAGGTCACAGGTCACTGTGACCTCACCAAACACATCTGTGGCCGTCACTAAGATCTAAAGTTTCAATTATGACAATACTTCACACAGATATTTAAAATGATGATGTGATGACATTTGATATGCAGAAGGTCAGAGGTCAGCCTTACTATGACCTTACGATATTCTGCAAAATATTTTTTACATATGTTATTATTATTATTATTACTATTGCATGGTCAAGAAACAAAAAGCCTTCACAATCAAATGCCATCATAAGACATGACGTCTCCACTGGACGCTGGACGAGGACTCGTCTCACTGTGACACCAGCAATTAAAAAAAACCCAGAAAGACCAAGAAGTGCTGTTTTTTTAAAATAAACAATTCATTTAAAATTTCTATTAGTCACAAGACACGTTCCTCTTCACACTCACACAGGTGGAGTAGGTTAATGAGTCTATTTCCATCACACGGCTACTGCACAGCTCAGTTTAATGTTAGATCTTAATTTTTAAAACTATTTCATCCTCCAAACCAGCGAGGAGAAAAAAAAACAACACCTCATCTTCCTCCTTATATGGTAAAGTGTCATCGAGGAGCAGGAGAGAGGATGAAGTCATCTCTGAGTCACATTTGACCAGGAAGAAAATGAATGTCATCATCTTTCTCTTTCTCTCTCGTTCACGCGCACACACACACACACACACACACACACACACGCACACTCCCAATGTGCATTTACAGTTTCACTTCAGACTTAATAATTAAAGTTAATTTAATTTTCCTGATTGACCGATTGGTGTTTGGATTTGTTGTGTCCATCCAATTCCTTTTTTTCCTGATCTGTAAACAACTGAACTATAAAAATAAGAATAGCGATGACTTTCTGCGTTACAGCTAACGTCAGAGTTATGTTAGGAAAAAGCATCATAACAACCATGAAGAGCTTGTTGAGACATGTACGGCCTGACAGATGAGACAATGGGGTTTGTGAATACGAGTTCTACAAATGGAATGGGATTGTTTGAACTTCTGTCCCACAACTTTTCCAACCTCACATTTCCTTAAACTCCTCTGTCTAATATTTAATAAGAATTACCTTATGAGGATTTGTTATTTGTCCTTGGGACCAGTATTTTCCAGTATATCACCAAAAGCCGATTTCCTGTAGCGATGTTGCGCCCCCTGTGGACACAAATAATATCTCCTGTAAACTGTTAAACTCTTAAAATGTCCACATAAATCAAATTTCACCCATTTAACAAAAACAACTAACCATAATCATATTCTTATGTTTATTCTCGGTTTAATAATTTTCTACAACACATTGCAGCTGTCATTCAGTATATGAACGCATCAAAAGATTACATACATCATTTTACATTGTCATGTTTATTTTGTCATGGTGGAATCGGGGCAGAGAGTTAGCAGAGCTGTCACCTGATGCTTCATCTGATCTGACACTGAGATCTGATTATTCAGTAAGTTCACAGAGACACAGTGAAGGTGGGGGATTCCCTTTAAATCCCAACAACAACCCTTTTTCAAAAGCCTTTTCCTACTTCCTGAATCACTGTTTAACAAGAGAAGATGCTCCGTATGAGTATGAGATTTTACACGAGTATGAAAGTAAAAATCTGAGAGTACCTGTGATTAAAATGAGAAAGAGAATCACGTTGAGTTACAGAGGGGAATCCATATGTGAAGCCGTCAGAGAATAATGCTGAAAGTATGAAACGTGATTATATGAAAACCACATTCACCTCATCTCACTGACTCACACTTTACATACTTCGTCTAAATCAAAAGTCATGAGAAAAGTGAAAAACATGCAGCACATGGAGTCCACAGGAGCAGGAGTTAACTCCCCCCAAATTAATTACCGACTACATTTAATTATCAAATTATCATTTTAGTGATTTCTGTAAAAATCCATTCAAAATAGCACAGCTTCTTTTCCACCACTTTATCAACAGATTGTTTAAGTATGTAATCATGTAATCAGAAAGTAACTTGATCAAAATGATTGTTGCTGCTCTTCTTGTAAATACAACAAATGAGAACGTAAACTCTGTCACATTTGCAGATACGCTGAAAGAAACAAGAGAAAAACTGAAGCATTTCAAAACGATTATCAGCCATTTATGAGAACAATAATAACAGTAAAAACACTGGCTCCTATAAAATGACTGGAAGTGATATTAATACTGTCAGTGATAGATTACAGAGAAATTTAGGTATGATTTTTATATGAAGGGATGAGAAGAAGAGTGACACCTGCTGGTCAAACTGCACTATAACAACTGAATTCAACACTGCTGTATTGGCTCTGAAAAACAGTTGAAATTGAGAATATTTCATTTTTTAAATATTCTGAACGTTTCGTCATTCTATGCTTATATTTTTTTGACTGACAGAACTGAGGTTTAAAGTCATCAAACTCCAAACACCAAAGGTCAAATTTTCAAACAGGCTGAACATCACCACTGAAAAGAAATCAGTCTGAACACTGAAAACCCAAAGCGCTGTAAACCCTTCAGACATAAAAACATCCACCACCGCTGATAGAAAAGGGGAAATCTAAAGTCTAAAACCTGCGATATTGACAAATTAACCTGACGATTGCTTCAGTTTCATCTTGTAACAATGGGGCCTGATCCGTCACTGTGGTTTATCCAGAGGTTCAACTCTGCAGTGACCACAAACTGAGTGCAGGTCTTCTCCACCTCCACCAGTTCAAAAATCCATCGCGGCTCTGTTCACGGTGGAGGAACCGATTTTCCTGTGAAGTTTCCATCACAGAGCTGAGGAGAAAATCGTCTCATAAAGAGGCGGGAGGGGCAACAAGTCCACAGCTTTTATCACCTGTTTCGACCCCACACCTCTTCGCCTTGTGATTGGCTGGTCAGTTATTTCTGCAGCTCCTGTGGTGTGCTGAAGGTGTCGTACACGATGGCTGCAAACTCCTTCACCTGGTCGTTGAGCAGCAGGTCCTGAAGACACACAAACACAGGTTAAAGAAAGCAAGATATTTATCCTGCTTTGGGAGCTCGTTGAAAAGTGCTTTGATTTTGAAAAATAAAAATTACAATTTTGATTTTGGTCGTATGTTGAGTTTGTTTGTCTATAAACTGTTATCAGCACTTAAACCGGTTAAAGGAAACCTGTGGTTTCATCTTCTGTCTTCTTATGGAGTCTGATTTTACCTGAATGAAGTGACTCGGAGTTTCACTGCAGATGGTGTTGATCTGACCGTTCATGATGGGGATGATCTTCGCCAGCGGGAGACTGACCACAGACAGACTGGACGCATAAAGACACACACACAAAGATATAATCAACTGGTGATAATGTATGGAACGAAAACATTTTTCAGGTTGTGATACATAAAGTAACATTCAATAATAGCAAGATATTTACATTCTGATCCAACTTCAAACAATAAAATAACCAGTTAATGTGATAAATATTTCCTACAGTGACATGTACATACAATACACATCAGTATATAGTGTGTAACATGGGACTGAGGCAAACTGATTAACATTGTTTGGCAGGTGATTCTTTCATGCCGCTAACCTATCAGGTGCAGAGCTGAGGGCGGGGTCACCAGGAGGTGGGCGGAAGAACTCAGCCAGGTTGTCAAGGAGACGAGAGAAACCGCGGTTGAGGCAAGCGTTGAGGACAGTGACGAAGTCCGGACTGTAGTCACACGATGCACACATCAGAGTCACAAAATTCACAAACACAGGTAGACGTTGTTACAGTGGTGATGACGACAACGACATTTACCTGTCCAACATGTCTCTAGTCTCATTTAACAGTCTGATGGTCATGACATCATCCTCTGTCAACCCACACGCCTGGACGGAGGAGAAACGTTGTTACGTACACAGTGTTGGAGTTTTTCTACGTACTGCGTTCAGACGTACTTGCTGTGTAGTGACCTGGTCGGTGAGCGCGTTCTCATCATCAGCCAACATGTACCAGGACAGAGAGCGCTCCGAGCCCGCCTCCACTTCCGCCCGGATCCAACTCAGCTGCTGCTCCAGCTCCAGCAGGGAAAGACTCTGCTTCAGAGACAACCTGGACATGGACATGACATGTCAACAAAAACGTGTCGAAGAGCCAACACGATTTCAAAAAATATCTAACTGGTAAATGATCAGGCGCTGGCATTTTAGAATTATCTCTAGATATATCTTAAACTTATCATAGATAAAATTACAATATCGATCAGAAACTTCAAGTCCTGCCTCGTGGTTCTAGGCCTCAACCTATTGGTCAAGTTGACCATCTCTTCCATCTGGATATACAGTAACTCCCTGAGATGCCTGTGGCCATGACTGTGGCCATATAAATGAATATAACCTTACGATCTGATGCTCACCCTGCCAGTGAGTTCTGTACTGCTTTCTTAACCACCGTCATCAGCTCCGTCAAACCTGAGCAGAGACAGAGGTCAGTGTAGGATTGACTGAACTGAACAGCAGGGTCAGAAACCTATGTGCTCTCACGCAATGAAACTGCTTTTAAGGATCCTACCATCTCCTAGCAGATGCTGGATACTGGACAGGTACTGCTGCTGGACGTCTGGGGGAGCAAGAGGAGTCTGGAAGACGACACAAACAACAGACACGTGTAAATAAGTACCTGAAACTAGATCCCTTGTTTTGCCAAAATGAAAAAAGGGTCAAGGGTCAAGTGGAAACCAAGAAATTCAAAATGTTTCAAAGGGAAATTAAAAAGGAAGTTGCATTGCAAAAATTAATTACGGGAGATTGTTTCAGATTTTCACAACCATCAAATATCAAAGCACACAGAAATGGGTGACTCAGAAAACACCAACAGTATCTCAATGTAATGCTACCACTATGTTAGCGAGCAGTGCATCACACACCTGTTATGATCCTCACCTTTCCATTCTTTCCCACAGAGTTGTCCAGGTACAGATATCCTCCAATGATGTTCAGCTGGACTCTCAGTAAAACCACCAGCATGCAGGTGCTGTACACAGCAACAATGGTGCGAGTGAAACCTGAACAGTACACGTTTTATACCGTTAGATTTCAGATCAAGCAACTCAAGATAAAAACAAAAAGCTTTCTTCTTTTTTTGCCACTTGCACTAGAGAGTCCTCAGAAACTGAATTTCGTTCCAGTCATGTTTTATCATGGGAATAATTAACAATAAAACAAATTAGATTATTAAGAACTGACTTCACAGATGTTACAGTGTCACCTGATGGAAATACTGAACTTACTGATGATCTTTAAATCCTCCCAGATCTCCAGTTTATTGGCAGGTCTGTAAGATGACAAGGAGGAAACAATAGAAACAGCATCACTGTAGGTTTTATATCACTGAGACTGAAGCTGCGTTCATAGCAACAGGAAAATGACTGGGGGAACAGGGGAATGTTTAATTGTTTTAACATATATAAGAATGTGTAGCGTTGTAAACTAAAACTGTTTGAAGAGAAGTCAATTTTTCTCACTTGGTCTTAAGAAGTGCAGTGAGACTTTCTGAGTTCAGTTGATTGATGATGGCTTCTTTCAGCGGAGGCAGCATCGACAGCACTGCGACACACAGAGTGAAAACAGTCAACAATCATGTTTAACTCCTGTGTTGTGTCATATCACTGATGCTGGTGATACAAACGTGGTGAGACGCAGTGTTACCCGTCATGTTGCAGGTCCTCTGGTTGCTCTCGAAGTGGAACTGTCTTCTTGCCCGAGCGATGTACTCCGACGCCTCTTTCTCCTGCAGCTCCATGAGCTTCTTCTGGGCATATTTACCCAGGAAGTAGACACCTGGAGACCACCATCAAAGAGGAAATAGTAGTGGGTGAAATTAGATTTTTTTCAAGAGTTAAAATGTCATTAACTTCATGCTGTTTTCTGGAAATGTAAAAATTCCTTTCGTGTTAGCAAAGCTTTATTCAGCCTTATAATGAACACGTTCATTGAATTGTTGCATTTTTTAACCCAGTAACACAAACAACAACTTAATACCCAGTATTTGTTTAACTAAAGTGTAACTTCTGTGAACAGGTTGTACTGTGGCTCTTTACCAGTAAAAGTCACGACGTGTGGCACACAGCAAGTGAAAATATCAGAAATTCTGTGTCATGCTTAAGTCTTTTATGCCAAATAATAAAAAAGAGAACAACAACAACGACCAATTTTTCGTCAGGTACTCCTGAAGTGTATTTTAATATGCACTGAGTTTTGCTATGACTTAAGTCATACACACACTGTTTTAACATTAATGAGCCGAGTTTCCTGTGTTGCTAATAACTGCTAGCAGAGCAGCTAACAGGTACAACTGTTACCTCCAACTACAGCTCCGGCGAAAATGAATTTCCGTTTGTGGCGTTTGACAAAATTCCAGGCAGAAGAGAACATCGTCGGACAGTGAAGTGTTTACGGAATTTAGAACGCGACGTAGTTTTAACTTTGACGGGACTTTTTCACCGACATGTTACCCGCAGACTTTCAGCCCGTTCACATCGCTTAAGCTAACAGCGCGTGCAAAGTGCACACAGTAATATACAAAACTACTTCCGGTTACCCTTTTAACATTATTAATATTTTATTCCACGATGACATGCAGAATGCTAATTGCTAAACATTGGAACAGGTGTCTCTAAGTGCATTTCACTTGGACGTCTGAACACAATATCCTAAAACAATCGTAATGAATGACGCTTTTATTTGAGATTTTCGTACTTTTCCGGTTTACATTCAGTCAAGTCTAATCAACCTGAGCGAGGCGCTATCGAGTCGTTCGACTGCTCATGTTTGGAACAGGAAGTGGTCCGTCAAATATTATCTTCCTCCCCCCCTGTAGTAAATGTGCGGTGCGTTCAATGAGAACAGATGAGCTACAAACTGTTCATGACGACATAACGACATGTGTTGTTTTATTATTCTTCGGTAGTGGAAGTTGTTATTGTTGCTGTCGCCATGGAGACGCAGACAGGAAGTAAAGCTGCCACAGCGGGCAGTTTTTATCCGAGTGATGTGGAGATTGAGCAGTGGATGTCCAGGGCGTTTGACATGGTCAGTTCCTCACAGACTCTGTGCTCGACCGCTTCGCCAGTTAAAACTTTACATTCTGACATATTAAACAATATCACAGTAACGAATCCGTGTTTTGAAAATGTAGTATGTATTTGTTGCTGCAGGCCAAAGATGCTCTGGAGAATGGAGAAGTTCCTGTTGGATGTCTGATGGTCTATCAGGATGAGGTCGTGGGCAAAGGACGGAACGAAGTCAACGAGACCAAAAATGTGGGGAAGATAAAAGATGTGATGTATGAAGTAAAGAAAAAAAAAACACTTCTTAAACACAACACCTGCATTTGTTGTGCGTTTGTGTTTGTGTTGCATCTCTCTCAGGCGACTCGTCATGCTGAGATGGTCGCTCTGGACCAGCTCCTGGACTGGTGTCGCCATAGCAACCAGGATGTGAGGAGCGTGTGTCAACAAACTGCCCTGTACGTCACTGTGGAGCCGTGCATCATGTGTGCTGCAGCCCTGCGCCTGCTCAGTATCCTCTCAGTGTGTGTGTGTGTGTGTTTGTGTGTGTTCATGTGTGTGTGTTGCTCCTCCACTGTGTGTATCAGACATCCCAGTGGTTGTGTATGGCTGTGGGAACGAGCGGTTTGGAGGCTGTGGTTCAGTTCTTGATGTCTCCTCTGCAAACTTACCTCAAACCGGGAGGAGATTCAAGGTCTGTGTTCGTCTCCGGTGTTGTTTAGTTTGTTTTCTTCCTTTTTGTTTATGTGTGTGTGTTCGCCCACTTTTGTCCTGTGTGTTCAGTGTGTTTCAGGCCACAGAGCAGAGGAAGCTGTCGAGATGCTGAAGACTTTCTATAAACAGGAGAATCCAAACGGTGATGAGAAACTATTTGTTCTTCTTCTTCTCCTCTTATGTTGTCTGTTTTTCTAACAGTGTTTTACTTTCTGTCTGTTTCAGCTCCAAAACCAAAAACAAGGAGGGACTGAACCTCTTACGAGTTGTGGATTTATTTGTTTTTATTTTTTTTGTAACTGAATAAATTGTGTCATAAACAAAATTTGTGCGTCACGTTCAGTTTTTTCTCTGCAGTCATTACCTGCCGTTCACTCAGGCTACCTGCAGGGGGAGCACTGGATCAACGCACAGTTCTCCTGAGCTGAAACTTTGAGGTGAAAACTTTTGTGCTGTCAGATTTGATTAAGTCACAGATGAAGTGCGTGACTCTGCACGTTCACTGGATGTTCTGCTGTTTTCTCTCTGAGTCATGCTGAGCTCCTCCTCAAACACACACACACACACACACACACACACACTCACACTGTGAAAGTGTAAACGTGATACACATCACTTCCTGGGAAGTGAGAAACAGTGGAGTGTGTCTACTCTTCCTTTGGTTTTGTTTGTTTACACCTTCCCTCCTCTCCTCCCTTCCTTCCTGCTAAATCCCTTCTTCCTTCTCTCTGCTCTTTTCACCTCCTACTCATTCTACTGTTTTGTTCTTTCCTTCCTTCCTTCCCTCCTGTTTCACTCCCTCTTTCCTTCCTTCCTTCCTTCTTTTAACATTTTCTTCTTTTCTCCTCCACATTGTCATCGTCTCACACACACACACGCACACGCACACACACACACACACCTCACATCCCTGTTTGTTTGCAAAGTCGATTACGTCACAAATAAAAGCCAGTTGTGTGTTTTGTCTTTCTTTTTTTGCCGCGGTCCAGCTCATCTCTGCTCGTTAGCATGTAAATATATGCAAATGAATTCAGAGCAGAATAATCCTGAATGTTTTAATGTGTCACCTCACACCGGAGGAGTGGATGTGTTAATGAAGAGACGAGCCACACACACACACACATACACAGCGATGCAGCGTTAGCAGTGAAGTGCTAATGAACAGAGTGTGTTGTGTCAGATTGACAGTGAGAGGAGTGGAGTCTAACACACACACACACACACACACACACACACAAACACAAACACACACACACAGTGTCGTACAGGTTTTAAAGCAGTGTAGTATGAGATGCTACATTGTTTGTGAAAAAAATGCTAAGCCAGAAAAAAGTCTCTAACAACAACATAATAAACCTCACACCTGAACTACTATAACCTGATGACCTATGACCTGCATCACAGGGGAGCCCCGGGTCAAAGGTCAAGATGTAAAAGACACAATTTTCCTTTAAAACTTTATTGACTGAGAACTAGTTTCTTCCACACATGTAATGTCATAACTCATGAAATGAATGATACTGCTGTACAGCTCATTATTGATGTTCAGTGGTTTGTTGTAGCTTATAAAGGAATGCAAACATTATGTGTGTGTGTGTGTGTGTGTCGTATTTATGTTTATGTTTACTGTCATTCACAAAACAAAATCGCTAAATCAAAACAAAGAAAAAAGATGACGACATTTTCTTCAGCTTTGTGTGTCACGCTTTTCTCTATTAACATTTAACAGCTGATGCTTCCGTCATGTTTATGTTATTGTTGTTATGGAAACAGTTCAATGGTCACTTCCACTTCCAGAGAGGTCGCTTGTTTTCCTTCTTGTGCTGTCCTGGGTGGGCGGGACGGACTTAACATCCTGTGTCCAACCACAACCGGTTCAGATGTTCACACGCCTGAGAGAGGATCACTCACCTTTGACCTTTTCTGGAAGGAAAAGACAAAAGAGAGTGAACAAGCCTGTGGGTGTGTGTGGCGGCGTGTTGCAGTGTGTGCGTTGTGTACCTGTGTGCGGCTGGTCCCAGATGTAGCTGTTCAGGATTTCTCCAAGAACATAGAAAACACAAATCACCACCATCATCGCACTGAAGAAGACGACTCGAGCCAGCGGAGCGATGCGTTCGAGCACCGGGTACACCCACACGCCGGTCACCTGGTGCACCCAACACGTCCTGGGGGGGGGTGGGAGGGGATAGGTTTTTTTAAACGTTTTGCAACAGCAGCAGGTTCATTTAAACCAGATCCATAAATGAAACTGGTAACAGATTCTTATATTTGTTGTGGTGTTTCTGGTGTTTCCGGGTGTTTCAGTGAGGACATCTACCACAGGATGTATCCAATGCCAAAGGAGCACACTGCTACCAGACCCCACAGCCTGCTGGGATACCGATGGCGGGTGGTTCGCATCTCAATGATGATGAAGGGAAGAACAGTGGTGTGCTGAAAGAAACAGATGAAGACGAAGGAGAAGAATTAAAGTAACTGTTGGTACCTTTGTGTTTTGTGGCCTGTAATGTGTCCTGGCCAGTCTTTACATGAACTACTCTCTGAGTGCACTGGGAGGCGCTCACATACAGTGAGTCCTGCACACACACACACACACACACACACACACAGGCACATACACACACCAGGCATCATTGTCTCTGCAGAGTTGAGACCTCTTCCCTCATTTACACTCTTAGGATCACATCTGTAGATCAGAACGTGTGTGTGTGTGTGTGTGCGTGTGTGTGTGTGTGTGTGTCTCCAGCAGTCAAGCTGCTCAGCCTCTTTATGTTACTGGGAGAAAAAGCACACTTGTGATTCGTCTTGCATGTGTGAATGATTCTCAGATGGATGCTGGTGATGAGAGCAGCTGTTTGGTTGGATGCTGCAGCAGCATGAAGGTGCAGGCTGTTGTTCCCTGATGCTGCTTTATAACAGGCTCACACCTGAAGGATGATCTGCTGTCACTCAACACGACACCTTCATCACCGGGATGAAGATAATCCAGACTCCCAACATCCTCCTCTCCATCCTCCTCTGGCAGAGGAACAGACAGATGTGCTCTGGTCACATCTGTCTGCAGCTCTGCACTGATACTCGATTACATCATCTTACACATTCATACGTCATATGAACATATGACATTACCCCTCCCCACCTCCTCCCCTCCCCCCGCAACATGCTTGTTTCTAAAAGCGAAAAACAAGCAACCGTCTCATCTGAGATGGAATCTGACAACTAACGAGATGAATCAGTTAATGAATGAATGAATTTTAAACTGAGACTTTCACAGGTGTCGCTTGAGAAAACACACAAAGCTCCTGCTGCTCTACTTTATTCTGCGACTGTGATTTAACTCACATGTTCAGGAAGCTGCGAGCAGATACAACCAGAGATCAGATCCCACAGCCGTTCAAACACACACATCACAGACTGTGGCCCGATTTTCCTCCTTTTGTCATTTGGGAACGTCAACAGAGAATAACGGAATAATGACATTCCTCAGTGCAAACACTCACATTTACTCAGCTTGTGCAAACAACACAGGCACGAAGATGTACAACAAACACACAAACAAAAACCGGGAGTAGCTGGTGTCTGGCACAGCACAACTCCTCGACAACTTTTCCAACAAGTTTCATCAGAACGTATCATTTGATATTTTGAGGAAGTAATGGAAATCTAAATGATTTTTTTAAAAGTTATTAAAAAGTTTCCATCTGCAGGGAGACGTCCGACTGGATCCTGAAAACAACATCAGGACAGAGTCTCTCTCTCCTGGTGTCCTCCCATAATTACAGTACACACACACACACACACACACACGTCCTGACGCTGCAGTTTTACCCAGAGGGCCTCAGTGGAATTCCGGTCTCCTGGTCATGTTTAAGTTTAGTCTCAGCTGAGACGAGTCGCCGCTCGTAAATAATACTCCCTTTATTCTCTCTGTCCTTCTCTCTCTCCATTTTGGTTTCTGGGTCTCTCTCTTTGTTGTCACCCCCCCACCCCCCCACCCCTCTCCGCTCCCCCCTGAGGTTTGTGGTTTTCGCTGAAGCAGCCACTTTTCTGTCTCTGTGGAAAATCCCCCCCTTTTCGTCAAACTGCGGTGGTTTGATCCTCTGGTCTGGAGCTAAAAACAGGACAAGCCATTTCACACAGAGACACACAGCTGGGGGTGGGAGGGGTCACATGACTGAGGGTGGGGGTCACGGGGTCAAATGGACAACAGAAACGCTGACCTCTGTTAACAAACTGACCCCATCAGCTGCTGTAGGTTGATGGGGCTTTGACAGCGTATCAGAGTCATCTGACTTTCACTCAACCTCCACGTGGGAAGGTGGGACGTGATCATACAACCCCCTGGACTGTTACACAACAGAAGGACTCACAACATGCACTAATTGACCCTGATTAACATGACTCCACCTTATAACGAGAAAAACAGAACCAAACTGCTGCACACGGACAAAGATGCGGATGGAAAAGGTGTTTTCAAGAATCATATCAGGCTTCATCATCAGCATCAACAGAAAGTGATGTGTTCAACTGCTCAGACTGTGACCAGGGACCAAACCAACAGCAAAAACAAGCAGCCTGCTTTTGTTTCATTTGAAATGACATTTGTGTTTTTTCCATAACCGACTCAAATATGCAGCAAAAAGTTACAGATGGTTAAAGCTTTTTAGTTTTTGTTTTTGTTTTGTGTGGTTGTCGTGGTAACCAGGATGGGACCCCACCCCTGAATCGCAGCCTGGATCGTGGTGGACTGAACGGACAAAGCTTTCGATACTGGAGACAGATGTGTGTTGTTGTTTTAATTCATCGTCTAGCGATGGACATTTTTTACATTTCACAAACCATCTGAACTTAATAAGTGAAATCACACAAACGCTGTGATGAATTTCCTACGACGAGAACCTGGTGAGAGGAGCCCACACGAAGCAGCTCAGTCCCTCCATCTGAACTACTGCAGATCTGACAGGGAAAAAATAATGATGCCGTGAATTACGTACAAATTGGAAAACAATGGTTTGCCATTGTCACTGTAGCTTCATTTAAACACACACACACACACATACACACATCTTCAAACCAGACCTCATGCAAAATCACTTCACTTTATCCCTGTTGATCCACATGTTTGACGGGTTTGTGCTTTATGTTGTCGTTTCACTCGTGACGACTTGTTTCTGCCTGGTGAAAACACAATTTCACCAATTTGGCACAAAGTCGAGGATCCGCTTTTCCCTGAACTGACCCATGACCTGTTTTAACTAGACTGTCTCACACACAACACAACACAACACAACACAACACAACACAACACAACACAACACAACACAACACAACACAGACATAAAAGCTGGAGCACAGCCAGCCACTATCAGCCCACCACATCATAAACCTAATTAACACCCACCCACACTCATCGTCAGCTGACTCATCCTGAGCCTTTCACACTTCACACACAGCAGGAGAGATAAAATCAAACTGTTGACTCACTCTCCTTTCTCATATCTCATCCAACTTCTTGGGAGTTTGGGATCAGTGTCGCAGGAAATCACTTCCTGTTTTCGACCTGTATCGATGGCGTGATTGGCTGAATATCGGTGCTTCACTTCAACACGAGAAACACAAAACGTTCCGAGCAGTTGGACCATGCCAGGAGTCAGGACCTGACGCCTGCAGTCGCTCTTCCACATGTTGCCTCCTCATCACTCTGCTCAACACTATATTAAAATACAGCATCTTTTTCTCTCCTTCACTCGACCCCTCCCTCCTCCGATGGGAATGGCGACATGGTTGCCGTGGACGCCCGGGTAAACAAACAACAGTGATACCATGGAATACCGCAAAATATTTACATCCCCTGGACGCACACACTGTAGTGTGTGTGTGTGTGAACAAAGGCACGTGCACATGCACAAGCCTTCTCACGTTTTCTGGCTCTCGCACACACACACAAAGCAGACACACACATACACACACATACAGCCGTTGGTGATGTTCTGGTTGTTTTGGTCCTTGACGACAGCGCCATAGCAACCACTCAGCAATTACATCAGCTCCTGGAGCATGAGAAGAGACACCACACAGGAATGCAGGCTGAACCTGTCTCTTTCAATTTCAGAGTAACGCTAAGAAAAAACAAAGGCACGCCTGTGCGCGCACACACACACACACACACACACACACACACAGTGTCACCTCATACTGCTGTGTGGTCAGTGTTTCTGCAGAGGGACGTGTGGTGAGGGGGTTTTGCATGTTACGTACAGGGTGTTGGAACAATGTCACTTTATCTTTGAGGCTGATTTACAAACACACTCAGCTGAGGGTGTTATCAGTCTGGTGAATGAGATTAAACCCGCTTCCTTCCTCCTGATGGAAAAATCAAAACCAACGACCCGCAAACGGGATCCATTAAAATTCTGACAACTGATAAGATTTGTGAAGTGCTTCAAGGCGTTTATGATCCACTGATATGAGTAACGAGTCCACTGGTACGAGCAAGAAGCAGTGAAACCATGAGTGAAAAAAACACGAGGGGGGAAAAAATAAGTAAAACTGAGAAAAGAAATGGAAATGATGTCACACGTGGAACTGAGCCGCAGATAATTGCTGGTAGCGAGTGTGTTTGGGTGCTGAGGTTCAGGGGTGTGGGACAGTGGTGGTTTTATAAAACTGGACCAGTGCAGGAACTTATAACATAATTATATAATATCACATCCCACAGTGTCCCTGCCCGGGGTTTTCCTCCCAGTCTCTCTTCATCCAGATATGTGGGATACATGCTGTCATCGCTGGGCTCGACAGTGGACACTGAGTCTCCACTACGTTCTCAGAAAGAATAAATGAATGGCCGAGCCGTCAGACTCACCATGCCGTGGTTGAGCCACTGAGGAATGAAGTTGTCCAGGAGTCTCGGGTAGACCAGTTCTCTGTCGTACAGGTAAAGACTCCAGAATGTAAAGACCACAAACTGAGAAGAAGAGACAGAAAGACAGAAGAGAGACCAAGTTATAAATCAACGCACATCGCACAAAAACCCGACCTCTGCCCTCATGCTGATCGGACAAATGTTCCCTTCACTCCGAGAAGCTGGTTGTATCGTTTGAGATGTGCCTGTATCCAGATCATCCGAAACTATCATCTGCCTCACGTGACCTGAATGCACCATCATCCAACAAACTCCAGGTGTGATGCATCTCCAGCAGACGGGTTGGACCCGGGCCAAAGCATGTTCTGGACGACGGGGGTGGAATTACCTGACCGTCATCTGGGTTCCAGTTGGAGGCCTCTGAACCAAACCCCCCATTGTACCCTGACCGGCATGTTCTCTGCTTTCAGCAGGAACACACACACACACACACACACACACACACACACACCGGGCCTGTGTTAAACTGAATTCCAGGTAAGTCTACACACACACACACACACACACTGGTCAGACTAGGGTTTCCAGACGTTAGCTGTGGTGATAATCATATCTATTGTCCTGTGTGTAAACTGAACTCACGGCACCATGCCAGCTGCCTGCTTCTGTAGGGGTGTGTGTGTGTGTGTGTGTGTGTTTGGCTGCATGCATCCATCTGCTCACCGCTCCGACAGGGAAGGCCAGCACCGCCATCATCCAGTCCCTCAGGCCAATCAGCTTCCTCAGCTGTCGCTCCTGCTCCCTGCTGTCTCCTGCCTTAGTCAGCAGACTGGAGACATCGATGAGGACACACACACCGAAGAACACGGCCTGGATCACCTGCAGCGAGGCAGCGAGGGCGAGAGAGAGAGAGAGAGAGAGAGAGAGAGCTCAGAGGGTCGTTCAACAGCTGCCACACTGAACATAAACACTGTATACGACAGACAGTGTTCTGAAATGATAAACTGTGAGAGATTATCAGTGGCGCCGCCTTAAATCCATTTCACACTAAAATCATTTCTCTTCTTTGAACAGGAGCGAGGCTACTTCCCTTTGACTGCTCATCCCCGAACAACACACATCTCAAACGCAAACCACTCGTCACTTCCCGTCCCACGTGAGAGACACGGCGGCTCGGCTGGTTCGTGTGAAGGCAGCTCGTATGGTAGCTGTCGTAAACATCTGGACAGGATTTCACCTCCTTCCAGTCTGAATCAAAGACACTGGAACTCAGTCTTCAGCAGCAGTTTCCTTCTTCCCTCTGACCAGTCTCACAAAGACAAGATGTTCACATCAAGTGTCTCTTCTTCTTCTTCTTCCTCTTCTTCTTCTTCTTTATAGAATAAACTGTTGTTCTTGTGATGGAGGTCACCTCTCTCATACTAGATGTTAAAGCTAACCTCCATTTCTGTGTAATAAAACCAGGAGAGGATGCAACCCCCCCCCCACCCACCCCCACCTCCAGAGTATCTGGTGTCACCCAGTGGGAGAAGAGATGGCTGGACCAAGCAGTTTGGTTTTAAAGCCATCAGATGCTGGTTCAGATATAGCTCCCATGCTACTTATACAATGGCTTTCTATGAGAACTCAGCTAGCGAAGATGCTTTGGCCATATCTTGTATGTGAAATCTATGTACAAAGCACTTATGTGTTTCAATATGCAGAGTCTCATGTTACATACACTTAAACACACACACACACACACACACACACACACACACACACGCACACACTTCAGAGCCAGTTGCGGTGTCAGTGTCCTGGCTGATGGTGTGTACAGGTCATTAAAATCACAGTTAACCAGGATGAGAGGTCTAATGTGGAAAATATGACACAGCTATTTCTCCCCCCTCACTCACACACACATGCACACACACGCACGCACACACGCACAAGTCCTAATGGCAGTAAGTCTTACTGTCTTACTATAGTATGTTTTACACCACATGCAGTTTTACTAACTTTTGTTTAGAACGAGCTGCTCAGGTTAATGTTCTGTTTTAACTTTAATTTAAAAAAATTAAAATAAAAAAACAAGAATGAAAAGGCACAAAAATACAAACCACAGAGAACGATTGGCCGTCTGCTGAGACAGACCCAGCTGAGGCTTCGCCGTGAAGCTGAGACGCCATGTTTGTGGACGTCTCTGGTACAACGGCCTCTTTGTCAACGCTTGTACACACACACATTAGTCACTGTGAATAGAAGCTGTGTATGTGTGTGTCTTCTTCCAGTGTTTGCTGGTCATTATAGTGATAAGACCCTAATGTGATTTCACTTCAGACAGAACCCAGCTGTTGTTATCTGAGTGTGTGTGTGTCTATAGACTTTTATGACACACACACAGGGGGGGAAGTTCAGGATGTCAAACTCCACCTTGGGGATTGTAGTTAAAGTTTGTCTGTGAATCTTTACATGCAGAAGCTAGCACCTTTCTTTGTTTGTTTGTTTGTGTTCAGGGACTCTGACTGTAGCTCAGTGACACTGTGATGAACTACACTGAAATAACCACACCTGACTGATAACTCCGCCCACATTGTGCACACCAATGTTACGTAACGCTGCCATTCGACTATTTTCCTAGTACTGTATCTCTAATGTAGGCCACTGAGGGTCACGTGGGGGAGCTGGAGCCAATCACAGCGAGTTTCACCTGGCCAGGTCAGCAGCCAATCACAGGACGAGACACAGAGACACAACAACCAATCGCATTCACCTTTACACCGTCAGTTAACGTAGAGTCTGCGGTTAATGGAAATTAAATATAAAGTTTTTTTCCCACCCTCTTCTCCAAATTAAATTAAGTAAATAAACCTTAGCGTTTCTCTCTGTGCGTTGCCCCGCGGCAGCAGCGCGCTCCCGGAGGGGACGCTTTACGCTGCTGCACCTGTTCCGGGTCACACAGGGGTCACGGTAAACGCTGGGGCGGCTCTGTGTGAGGCCGCAGCCGGATGAACTCACCAGGTCGATGAAGGTAAGGAACTTCCAGCTGCCTCCGTAGGTCTGGTGAGCGGGCATGTCCAGAGCCCGGTAGTGACACAGGATGGAGAAGTAGGACAACAGGATGGCCACGCGCAGCACCTGCGACGGGATCAGCGCCATGACGCCCGCTCTGTGTACCGCTTCACCTTCAGCCCCGCGCGCCGCTCTGCACCGCTCGGTCCGGATCAAAGCCGTTTTCACCGCCCTCGCTGCGGGTCTGCACCTCCTGCCCCTTCGCCTGCTCTCCACTTCCGTGTTGTGATGATGATGTCAGGGGGAGGAGACCTGATGACAGCGCCCCTGACTGTCTGCAACACAGTGCAGGTATAATATGTTGACTTTTTTTTAATCGTTTAAGCGTTTGTTATTGCGTTTAATAATACTAATACTAATACTATTACCACTGCTACTACTACTACTAATAACAATTATTATTATTATTATTATTATTATTATGAGAAGTCAGTTGTAGCCCAAGAGTGTTTGGATAATCAGTTTGACATCTTTATTAACTGTAAACAAGAACTGTAAACAATTATAATCCGTTTATAATTAGCATATACTGTATTCATACTGTGTAGGAGCCATAATGGCCAGGTCGATAGGATTCCTTTGAAGATGACAAATAATAATCCTTTGGGGTCGTGACAACCTCATACTACCACTACTACTACTACTTTATATATATATGTGTGTGTGTATATATATATATATGTGTGTGTGTGCGTGTGTGTGTGTGTGTGTGTGTGTGTGTGTGCCACCCTCTTCTCCAAATTAAATTAAGTAAATAAACCTTAGCGTTTCTCTCTGTGCGTTGCCCCGCGGCAGCAGCGCGCTCCCGGAGGGGACGCTTTACGCTGCTGCACCTGTTCCGGGTCACACAGGGGTCACGGTAAACGCTGGGGCGGCTCTGTGTGAGGCCGCAGCCGGATGAACTCACCAGGTCGATGAAGGTAAGGAACTTCCAGCTGCCTCCGTAGGTCTGGTGAGCGGGCATGTCCAGAGCCCGGTAGTGACACAGGATGGAGAAGTAGGACAACAGGATGGCCACGCGCAGCACCTGCGACGGGATCAGCGCCATGACGCCCGCTCTGTGTACCGCTTCACCTTCAGCCCCGCGCGCCGCTCTGCACCGCTCGGTCCGGATCAAAGCCGTTTTCACCGCCCTCGCTGCGGGTCTGCACCTCCTGCCCCTTCGCCTGCTCTCCACTTCCGTGTTGTGATGATGATGTCAGGGGGAGGAGACCTGATGACAGCGCCCCTGACTGTCTGCAACACAGTGCAGGTATAATATGTTGACTTTTTTTTAATCGTTTAAGCGTTTGTTATTGCGTTTAATAATACTAATACTAATACTATTACCACTGCTACTACTACTACTACTAATAATAATAACGATTATTATTATTATTATTATTATGAGATGTCAGTTGTAGCCCAAGAGTGTTTGGATAATCAGTTTGACATCTAACATTAACTGTAAACAAGAACTGTAAACAATTATAATCCGTTTATAATTAGCATATACTGTATTCATACAGTGTAGGAGCCATAATGGCCAGGTCGATAGGATTCCTTTGAAGATGACAAATAATACTCCTTTGGTCGTGACAACCTCATACTACCACTACTACTACTACTTTATATATATATATATCTATATATATCTATATCTCTATATATATATATAGATATAGATATATATATATATGTATGTATATATATATGTATATTTATGTATGTGTATGTATGTAATGTATATAAAATTAAAATTAAATGAATTAAAATGCGGGAACAAAGAGGACACTGATAAATATTATTACACAAAGAAAGAGCTGCAGCGGGCGAAGAAAAAGGTGATGCTGTTGCCACGGAGACGCTGAAACCCCAGGCAGCAGTGTGGTGCTGTTTCTGCACTTAACATGTTTATGGATGGATGCACAGAAATCCAACATTCACATATTCACATTGTGTTTCCAGATGTTAACAAGTGTATCCGCTGCAGTGATCAGTCCTGTGATGCTGTAGCACAATGTGTTTTGTTTGAAGTAGCTGCTTTGTATATTTTTAATTTAATGTATGAAATGAAAATGTGGATTTTTTTCAGCTGCGGTGATGAACCCAAAGAGACTTAACATGAGAATCTGCATCTCCCTTCATCTGTGAGAGAGCTGAGGTGAGTTCCTGTCCACTTCTTATCTGCCTGGAGCACAGCTTTACTGTTTTGGTTCAATCTCTTACTGTTAACGTGGTGTTTTTTTAAAATCCCACTGTACATTTCTACTGATGAGTCAGATAGTTTTTTGGTACCAGCCCTGAGCTAGCTGTCTGTCTGTCTGTCTGTCTGTCTGTCAAACCGCGTGATGAATTAGCACAGGGGTGACATTAAACTAAAAGGTAATGACGTGTCAGTAATGGGTTCACAGCTTGTTTGCGTTTGTCGCAGTTTCAGATCCGTTTTTAGAGTAAACTTCCTCAACTACAAACGTCTGTCAGCCTGAAAGAGGAGATCACTTCTTTTCATTTCTTCTTTATTTTCCTCTCATACGGGCGACACCAGATTCCAGGCAGATTCCCACAACAGTGCAGTTAAAGCACAATGAGTGTCAAAATGTTGTTTTCCCCAGTTATCTAGAAACATCTGTTTTCATGCTTTTTTAAATACATGTTTTAGTAGAGAAGAGTTTTTTTCCCTTTATGTTACATATGGCAGACTTAAATACCAGAATATGATGAGTTGGTGTCAGGGGAACAAACCATTCAGGTCATATCTGACGGCGAACGTCAGGGACACGGGGGTTGTCAGATGTATAGGCTACAGAAGAGTTGGTGCTTTCAGCGTGTTCAGGAATACATGGTGGTATTCAGTCAAACACTAACAGGGCCTCTCTGTTTGGTCCCTGCACGAGGCCTAACCAGTAAAAATGAATTAAATCACATGAATGTTCCCGCTGTGAAAAGGCCAAAGCTGAAAACCCCTCTTTTCCTCTCCTCTGGTAAAGAAATAGCAGAGGGCCAACAGTGAAATGGTGCCGTACGACCACCGTTCGGTGAGGACAGTGGTCGGACTGGTTTGACAAGCATGGCTGAACAATCCATTTGGTCTCAACAGGGTAAATTGTCCAGTATGGATCCTTCAGCTCCTCCTTCCGCCTCTTTACTCCTCCGGACCAATCAAACCGATCGTCATCCCTCTGTTTGTCGGAGCTGTGCTCTATAAGCTGATCCGGTTTGGTCGAAACAACCTCACTGTCTCCGTCCGTTGTGGAACAAACAACTGTGACTGATGTGATGAACAAAATCATACATCTGGCATGTAAAACCCTGATTTCCATGAGAAGTTTTCTGTTGCACTGGATGAGACACAAGGAAATTACCGTATTTTCCGGACTATAAGTCGCAGTTTTTTTCATAGTTTGGCCGCGGGTGCGACTTATACTCCAGTGCGACTTATGTGTGAAATTATTAACACATTATTATATCCTGTCACATGTTATTTTCACACTAAACCGCAAGAAGGCGCTCTAGGCGCTCTCTAGTTTGAAAGTGACACCGAGGATGACGATTTCATTGGATTTAGTGATTTGGAGTGACACGGATGGTTTGGTAAACGTGTTAGCATGTTATTTATGCTATAGTTATCTGAATAACTCTTAATATGTTATGTTAACATACCGTTCTCAGTTCGTTGTTTATGTGTCATGTAACGTTAGCATACCGTACAATTATTCAGCCTGTTGTTGCCTATATTCTATTTTTATTTTAAACTACATTTCAAGATGACATGTCTGTTCTTGGTGTTGGATTTTATCAAATAAATTTCCCCCAAAAATGCGACTTATACTCCAGTGCGACTTATATATGTCTTTTTCTTCTTTATTATGCATTTTATGGCTGCTGCGACTTGTTCTCCGGAGCGACTTATAATCCGGAAAATACGGTAAGCTTTATGTACAATAAGCTGACTCGCTGACTGGGCATCAAACCATGGACCCCCACATAGCAAAACCACCAAACCACTTGTCCACCAGGTCACCATGGGATCTCTCTCCTGTTTAGTTTTGGATGTTGATCCAAATCAATGGCTTCTCTAAAGCCAAAATAAAGCTTGTGTTTGACTCTGACTGAATTCACAGACTCAATAAATCAATCGCGCTTTACATTTACTATTCATGGCAATGATCTTTTTGAGCGTAACTATTTTCTAATCAAGCAAAATGTATGTTTGTATTTTGAGACACCAAATATTCTTAGAACTGCGAATTTTCAGGAATAACCGCCAGGATAAACTTCCAGCTCCAGTGGAAGATTAAAGGATCGAGTGCCGTACTAAAGGGAACATGGGGTTGTAAAAACAGTCTCATGGCCAGATGGAGATTCAGACTAGTAACAGTCAGATCCCAGAGAATCCGGGAAAGAGCTGGAGTGTGTGTGTGTGTGTGTGTCTGTGTGTGAGGCACGTGTGAAAAGTTTCCCGTTGTGGAAATAAGCCTCTCTGTATCAGGATGTCAGTTTCCCACTTCATACAGGGACACATGCGCGCTCGCACACACGCACACGCACACACACACCCTGCCAGCTCTGTGGGGTCTCTGAAGAGTTGGCAGCAAACACATTTCCTCTCCTCATCTTCCTCCTCCTCTTTGTCTCCCTCCTCCCTCCTCCCTCCTTCCTTCTCCCAAATGTTCCATGGTGAAAACTATGCAGAAACAGAGTTATTGGTTACACACTATCGTGCTCACACCTACCTACTTATATATATACACACACACACACACACACACACACACACACACACATATATATATACATAGTGTCAGTACTGATGTTGACCAGTGAGGGGCACAGTTTTGCCTCCAAACAGACAATGTAATGAGTTGGATGGGGACTGTACTGTGTGGTGTAGCTGTGTGTTACTCTCTCTCTCTCCTTCTATCTATCAATCAATCTGTCTCTCCCACACACACACCCTCTGAAGATGTAACTGTTATCACCCAGGTAGTTTGACCTTTAGCCTGGAACCTTTATGTAACGTTTGAGCCACACCTCAACACACTGATAACTCTGTGTGTGTGTGTGTGTGCGTGTGTGTGTGTGTGTGTTTAAGTGTATGTAACAACACCGTGAAAGGGAAAATACACACTGGTAGAGATTGATGTATGTGGGCGGAGAATCAAAGACAAGAAGATGGAAAAATACACAACGTTCATGTATAAGCGCATGTGAAAAAAAAAGTGTGTGTGTCAGATGAACACAAGTTGCTCACTTGTCAGTCTGGTAAACTGGGAGTGGTAGCAAAGAAGAGCGGTGTGTGTGTGTGTGTGCGTGTGTGTGTGTATGAGTAAGCATTAGTAATCAGTCAGCTGTCACAGAAGTGCTTTGTCTTGCAGAGCTTTACAGTTCGACTCTGGGACAAGAGCCCAGGGCCATCGCCTGGCTGTGTGTGTGTGTGTGTGTGTGTGTGTGTGTGTGTGTGTGTGTGTGTCTGATGCAATGGATTATTCATAACTTCCCGTAGCTATTCTGCAGGTTCTTGCACATGATTGTTTTTGTTGAAGTGTACAGTGAATGCATGGGCATGAATAGGGAGGATTGAGGGTTCCAGTCTGGGAATTCAACCAGCACATTGAAGCGTGACACATGACTCACATCCCGGGATTGTGGCCACACTTGTTACTTAACCGCGATAGTCAGTGCGGGTCAGAGAGAGCGCGGCGCTTCTTAATGCTAAGTAGCATCGTTATTGTTACGTGTGACTCATTCATGTTACAACATCAGTCTCAGTCTTCATAAATCAGCAAACCTTCTGCTGACTTCAATCAAACCAGCCAAATGATGTGAAGTGAAGTGGGAGTGTGAACCCACTCAGCACAGATTGACACACACACACACACACACACACACACGTTGTGAGACTTGTCAGATGGTTTTCCGGAGTTGATGTTGAACAGAGAGAGCTGAAAAAAGGGTTTGAATGTTAAACTTAATTAGTTTTAAGTACGGAAAGAATAAAATGACCTGTTGACCCATGTCTGCTTTAAACTTAGCTGCTAACGGAGAATGTGATAAGTGCGTGTGTTCATGGTCGTGTGATGAACACCTGGTCTAGTTGAGGATTGTGAGGTGTCAGAAAAGCTCTGGTCCCGATCTTTAATCAATGAAGTGATTAAAGTCACCTCAGAATGTCAAACTGCAGTGTTGTGCATTTTCCCCTCTAATCATCCAACACTAACAACGTGCTGAAATGTCATTTAGCGAGAAGCGAGAAGCGGCGTTTGCATTCGAGTGAAATGGCAAACTGTATGTGAACAACTCTCACACCCACTTCATCACAGTGACAGCGGGTTTGAGAAGCACATTATTAAAGATGTGAGTCATCTGAAGACGTTTGCTGCTGAAATAGCCGTTTGTGCTGCTGAAATGTTGTTTTTTTTTCCAGATGTCTGACAAATGACATTTAAAAGCTTACAGCTTGAATTTATTCCCGTGGACATTTAACTCGCCTGCACTTTATCGACACAGTGTGTGTCTAAAAGGCGAGTCGGCGTCTCCAGAGCTGCGTTCACCTTCCTGCTGGGCGTCGCATGAAAAGCAGATGCAGATTTCTGCATCAGAAGCTTCTGCAGCTCTTTGTCACCATGGTGCTGCGTTACCACGGTGTCGCCATGGGGACTCCGAGGTCACCGGTGATGAGATCACGTCCCTGTGAGCCTCTTACGGGAGATGGCCGACATTAATCCACTTATTGTGCTGGCACAAACACCCACCCACCCACACACACACACAGACACACACGGAGAGAGTGAGAGTAAAAACACACACACACACACACACACACAGTCTTTGTTTTATCAGAAGTGTTGGACTTTACCCTTTGCCACTGCTCATCAGAGTTAACTGAACTTGAGTGAACTGTCACTGCCGTCGCTGACCTGGTTCCACTCTGAGCTTTGTCGACACAACAGTCTTCTCGTAGACGTCGCATGAAAACCACACATGCTGCTCGTCTTTGAGTCTGGTATCCAGTTCTCACACGCTGCACATACACAATCATATCTCTAACCCCGCTTGTCGCCTTTGCTATAAAGATTCAGGAAATGCTGACTCCAGCACAAAAGGCCGGGTAGCACGAGGTCCTCAAACCAACGTTATTGTTTTGTCTAATCGAGTCGTTTCAGCTCTTGTGTCTGAGCTGGAGCGACGGTACACAGACAGGAGGTGATGTAGGAGCTGTGATTTTAAGATTCTGACAGTGCCTCTTCCTTCTTCCCGCTCGCGCTCACCTCAGATAACGCTCACCTCAGATAACTCCTGACGCCGCAGTCAATGGACGATGCCATCAGGATGATTATCAGGTGGTTGCGTGCCATTATCTGTTCCCAGGTACAATGGGAGCTGTTTGAGTAAAGCCTGCATCTATAGGCTGGTTCCTTATCACAGTGGATACTTGCATTAGAATACGAACACTGCGTTCGTCACAGGAGTCAAAGCTGTGGTGACTCAGGTAAGGTCACTCGTTATTATAAGGTCACTCGTTATTAAACCCGACACCTGTCGCTGAAAACCTCTTCAGTTTAATTGAAATCGTACAGAAATGCTGCTGTTCCTGTAGTGTTGGAAATGTGTTTCAGATGTTTGTCTTCTACCACCTGCTGTGTCGTGGCTGGATTGTTTGCCTTCTTGTTCTGCTATTGCGACGAGATACCTGGAGGTCACGTATGTTCTCTGACAAACCTGAAGGGGGAGGTGAGGTATTTATCTAATTGCAATATGCAACCTCACCTCTAGATGCCACTAAATCACTGAACCTTTGAATCGCAATTATGTTAAAGGCTGGAAACATTAATTGTTGAGGTTGAGGGGGGTGGGGGTCGAGAGGTCAGTCATTTTTCTGATTGAATTTTGTAATATTTGGATTAGGAGCAAGTTACACTGAATATATGATTCAATGTGCACACAACGAAACCGACAACAAAGATAATGAAACTGTCTGGAATAATAATAATAATGATAATAATAATAATAATAATAATAATAATAATAATAATAATAATAACAACACGGAGACTTCCGGTTGTATTTGTAATCATATCATATCATATATTAGATGTCAGTTCTGCATTGTACAGACACAGAACATTCATGTCCTCAGTTCCGGTGTTAGCAGATCGACAGGCAGTGAGACATGCAGTCATTCAGACAGTCAGACAGACAGGTCGCTCCAGAGGTGACCGGGGAATCCTGCTCTCTCTCTGCCGGCAGACAGAGCCTCCTCCTCGGCCACTGCTCCTCCTCCCCCCTCCCTCCCTCCCTCTGCCCTGGTTGCGGGCTGGGGGATCCGACGACGTCACACAAGCGCGCGCGCGCACACACAAACACTCGCACAAACACATACACACACACACACACGCTGTCTCACACACACGCCCTCTCTCTCTCTCTCTCTCTCTGCTGCTATTCTGGGAAGTGGCGCTTGGAATAACCCCCGTGTGCGTGCGTGTGTGTGTGTGTGTCTCCTGGTTTCACCCTCACGCGCACATCCAGTGTAACAGAGTGTCAGTGTGTGTGTCAGTGTTAGTGTGTGTGTGTGTGTGTGCGGCGGCGGAGCAGCAGATCCGGTCGGAGAGGATTCCGTCCGTTTTCACGCGTAACTTTTCCTCCGCGTTCCACCGCCGCTCCCCGGCCCCTGCGGACCTCTACCCGGCCCCTGTGGACCTCTACCCGGCCCCTGTGGACCTCTACCCGGCCCCTGCGGACCTCTACCCGGCCCCTGCGGACCTCTACCCGCCGCCTGCGGCTCGCCTCTGACGGACGCCCGGAGAGGTGCGCGGCGCGGCCGGAGCCGGAGCTCCTGTCAGCGGGTTGGTTTGTTGTCATCTCGCGCAGAGACGCGCGGCCGGAGCGCACGGAGAGAGACAGGCAGACAGACAGACGGGCAGACAGACAGACGGGAGGTAAGAGCGGGGACACATGATGACTGTGACATGTCGCAGTGACAGCGGCGCTTTTCTGCGCCATGTCCCGTCACTGCTCTCTGGGTCTTTTGTTTGGCTCGTGGGGACGGGTCGGTGCAGGGGAATACCCCGGCCGGGCACGCGGTGCCCCGCGCGCACAGCCAGCCGCCCGGGTTGCGTAATATCCTGAGGAATTCACGCCGGGCTGTGTGCACCGTGCAGGGCCGGGGGCAGAGGGGGGGAGGTGGGCTGCCGTGGAAGAGGAGGCTCCGCTGGGTGTGATGGTTCGATGCCCGCAGCTCAGCGGTTCACCTGTGGAAACCTGCGTGTTTCCCTGCTCTCTCTCTCTGTATGTGTGTGTGTGTGTGTGCGCGCGCGGAGACCTGACAAGTGTCTGGTTGTGACCTGAGCTCGCGCTCTGTGGTGTTTCCTCCGACAGAGGAGCTGTCTCCAGATGTTTATGGAGACTTGATTAACAACGCTCCTGCTTTCTTTCCTTTTCTTATGCGTGTCTGTGTGTGTGTGTGTGTGTGTGTGTGCGCGCGCCTGGGCATGAGAGAGAGAGAGAGAGAGAGAGAGGGTGGGTGGTGCGCTGGCTGGTTCCGGGAATGTTCCATGACGTGTTGCCGTCTAGAGAGGGGCCCCAGCCGGGGAGACTGCGACTCTCGACCCGGTCGCTCTCCACCTCTCAGTCTCATTTCCCCACCGAGACTCGCAGCCTCATCACATGAGCGTCCTCTAGTCTACATCACTGTCCCGCGGTCTCTTCCCTGCAATTCAGCTCTCCCCCGCAGGGGTCAGAGGTCATAGGTTAGGGTCAGACACGGTGGCATGCAACAGGAGGCTGGGATACTGTTCAAGGACACCCGAGCAAGTGATGAGGACATGACCTGCAGTTGACAGATGATGGTGGTTTATGGTGCATTTATGTAGAGTTTGATATGGACATTAAATACAACATAAAATATATATGATGACAAAACGTGTTATTAGTACATTACTGCCACGTCCGCATGTTGTGATGTTTAGGTCCTGGCAGGAAAAGCAGCTGATTTCAGGCAGTGATTGATGGTGTGTAAATATAGTGTGTATAATATATATATATGTGTGTGTGTGTGTGTGTGTGTGTAGTGAGTGTATCTACAGTGAGAAGCTGTGAGCTCAGAACAGAAACAGAAAATGCCAGAAAACAAAGTGTGAGCTGTGAATGAGAGAGAAATCCAGCACGGATGAGTGAGTCCGTGTAGGTGATGAGGTCATATTCCTGCCGCCACGCAGGCCGCTGCAGTATGTGTGTTCCTGCTGTCCGGACACACGCTGGTCACTGCGAGCGTGCACGTGTCTGGGCTGGACGTGTGTGGGAGAGCGTGCACGGAGGGAGGCCGACCTACATACCATCTGTCTCACTGCCACCTCAGATGGCCGTTGTGGTATAACTGCGTAGGAGCTCACAGAGAATCACTGTTCCCAGGGTGGATAGGTGCACAGAGAGTGTGGATGATGTGTGAGTTCATTTTCTGCACTAAACATTCAATTAATTTATTAGTGCGTGTGTGTGTGTGTGTGTGTGTGTGCATACTGATGTCTCCCACATTTGAATTAGCATTAGTCAGTGGGTCTGAGATGATTTCCTGATTCCCCCGGATTCACACTCTTTGCCTTTACGATTTTTTTTTTGTCACCATGGACATAAATCACTGATGCACCAACCAGATGTGTCTCGACACATGTTCAAGTCAAGCGCACTCTATCGTCTCTCTCTCTCTCTTTGTGTTGTTTGCTGTGTTTTGTGGAGAAAGACGTAGATGAAGTGGACAGAGCAGATCTGGAGACGAACAGTATATTAATACCAGGTGTAAATGTAACAGAGTGAAAATCACATCCAGATATAATGTGAATGTTACAGCAGCTGTGTCGCACTGCTCAAACGGAGCCTGTTTTAAATCGTTAGTCATGTCATTATTTATTACTTTGATTTTTTGTTTTGTGTGCCTTTGTGTTATTGTACCTGCAGGACTCCTCTCCCTCCTCTCTCTGATGTCATCAGTTAGCATTTGGCAAGTTGTAAGATGTAATGAAATGTACTGTTGCAGTTGATTATTGAGTCGTATCAGAGCGGATCACTGCGGACCACAGATAACAGCTGCACTGCAACAGGATTCACCTGCAGCACAGTAACACGCTGCTTAATGATTCTCCAGCGTGACGGGAATAGAACAATGAATTCAGAGCAACGAGCTGAACCACAGTTTGTCTCACAGCGTTGTGTTTGCTTTTCAATGGAACCACACAGGTTCACCTGTTAGTGTGTGTGTGTGTGTGTGTGTGTGTGTGTGAGATGACTTTACCGCTGTAGAGGAACTCGAGAGCCCTCCGTTCACCAAGGTCCTGACAGCGACGGCTAAATAATTAAGATAGATACACTGACACACACACACACACACACACACACACAAAGCCTGAGGAGGTGGTGGCCTGGCCTCTCTTGGTAAATCACTCTCCTCTGTGGTTTGAGTTTATGTCTGTTTAAACATTACATGTAGCTGAAGAGCAAGAGGGATACGACAGAAGGAGGGAGGAGGAGACGAGGAGACGAGGAGAGGAAGCAGAAAGGGAGGATGAGAGGTGTCAGTCAGCTGCTGACACACTTTTCATTTCAAGCAGTTTGTCGTCCTCTCGTCTCAACGACAGACAGTAAACAACACCGTCCATGCCACAGCCAGTCAGAGGTCACCTTCCTGCTGGTCGCGGCTGACCAATCACACGGCGGCTTCCTGGTCGAAGAGGAAACATGATCGTCGTTGCCTTAGTTTTTGTCGCTAGAAAAGAGTGTGTGCGTTAAAGTGTGTGTGTGCGCGTGTGTCAACAGGCTGATGTTGAAACTCAACCTCTCATTACTCACAGGGAGGCGGTGGATGGGCTGTCAGGTGGACTGAGTGTGTGTGTGTGTGTGTGTGTTTATGGCGATTCTAATGGACAAGGAGATGATGGAGAGAGAAAGTGGGAGAGAGAGAGACCTTTACCCAAACTGGCCCACTTTCTCAGCGGCTCCTAATTAGTCTTGCTTCATGAATTTATGCATCAGAGAGGAGAGCTAATCAATGTTTTGTAACCATAAAGTCCCAACTGCAACAGCCATTAGCCTGTTTTCTCTCTGCTGCACACTGCCAGCACACTGTCAGTGGATGTAAATCACACGCAGTCCACATACTGTACGCAGAGGAGTACTCGCCACGCAGTGTTTTTCCATACAGGAGGGGATACTTGTACTGAGCCAAGAAGTTCGCGGCCCAGTTGATCTCCATTTTTAAAATGTCTCCAGAGATCAAATCCCATAAAGACGTCTTTAATGAAAGGATTATAAGGCTGAAGATGGCGGCTGTTGAGACACATATGCCACAGTGCCCCCTGATGCGGAGAATGTTCACTTTATAAACAAAGAACCTATCGAGCTGGTTGTAATGCACTGATACAGGTGAAAACTTTGTGTTGTTTTCATAGATTTGTGTTGACACAAAACATCTGCCCTGGGCCTGTTTCCAAGATGGCTGCCGCGTGGCAAGACGCTGAACTGACCAGATTAATTTTCTATAAACTACAATTAGTTTGAATTATTATACATGTTAATGTAGTATTTCATTCAGAAATTCACACCACAACCAAACATGATGCGGTGAGTTATTACATCTCCTGTGAATCGACTCTGCTGTTTTAGTTTGGTCGTACAGTTAGTGGTGTCACACTGCGCAAACGGAGCCTGTTTTAAATGGTTAGCCATGCCATTATTTATTACAATGATGTGTGTCTGCGTGTGTGTCTGTGTGTGTGTGTGTCTGTGTGTGTATATATATACATCATGTCAAAATGGCTGCTGTAACATACTGTGTCAGTGGAAAACGATGTGTCATTTTGAAACTCTGCATGTTGCTATCTTTCCAAACTTAAGCGATAATGACTTCAGTATCAGTTTATTCAGACAGGTCAAGGACATGCTAGCATAGCTTAGCACAAACACTGGAAACACACTGCTAGCCTCTGTTAAGAGAGGTAATAAATATCCAGCTGCTTGTTTTGTAGCATGTTGTATCTTGTTAGCTAGCATGTTAGCCACCTGACTGGTGTGAGTTCAGTGAGTATAATGATAAAAAAAGTTATCAACCAGGCCCTAATGTATAAAAGCCACTGTTAGCTTCGCTAAACCAACAAGCTCAGAAACTCAGTTTATTTAGCAAATTTAATATGCTGTAATTTTTAGGTTAGATATGAGCTAATTCTAATGGTACCAAATTTATTTGATACCGTCAAACCACGTAGACCGATTTACATAATGAGTGATGACATCATATTCCCAGCAGCTCTGGTTTTGTATGATTAAAAATGAAGATAAGTCACACGTAAATCAGCAGTAACCCTCACTGTTTAATGTCATTGTGTGAAATCTACAGCCGCGATTCTGCACCACACTCAGCAGTCATATAGTGAGAAATCAACTGTCGCTGCCACAGAGACAAAACCAGAACCACAGGGTTTAATTGCAAATTTGTCTGTTGGGTTTTGAGTATAATGTGAAACTCTCACTTTCATTCAGCTGCCCCGAGTTTCATGTAAAATCCTGCTGATCACTGGGATTTTCTCAGGGGGGTGTACAAAGGCATTGTGGGAAATGTAGGAAATCTATGTGACGCAAGTATTGGTAATATAGGTAATCTGACAATGGTAAATTACAATACATACCTAATGACGTGTAATGGTGTATTGTATCTGAGGGGATTTAGTCATTAACATTAACTGAACATTGACAGTAATCAAATAAAAACACAGGAGTTTGAGTAATTTGCATATAAAAAAGATTGAAAATATATATCAAAGGCTGAAAAGAATTGCAATCTCAGCGGGTGATGCAGAGTAGAAAACCCAAAGGTCGTTACAAAAAAACGTGACAAAACAAAACTGAAAGTCGCAATGACAAACAGATGACATGAGTGAGCTGAAACTGGAAGGCTGTGTGTGTAGTCTGTTTTTAACTTATTGTTGAAGTGGTAGAAAGGATTTGAAAATGTCAACGTCAAGACATCTCCATGAGGTAAAGAGCACGGTGCTGTTGTCGTCAGGAAGATTTTATAAAAAACAACTACAATACCACATTGATATTTATATTATTATATTATTTAAGAGAATGTAGTGGCCTTTTGACCTTTTTCACAGTCCACAAAAAGTATGTGGACACACAAAACAACAAAAGCGTTCAACAATGGTTGGCGTGTCAGTAAGGCCATGTCAATGCGACCAGGTGTGTTACGTGTAGAGATGTGTGAGAGCTTCAGCCCAGGAAGTCGCCATGTTGTTTGCAAATGTTTGTTTATGATGCTGTTTACAGCAGGTTGATTTTCATATATTACGTGAAACAGTGTGCGTCTTCAACATGCTCTCTGTCTTTGTTGTCTTCCAGGAGCTGTGACATCTTGTGGACTTAATCAACTGGACCTGGTGGCAGACAATTAAACCCAGGTAGGATCTGCTGAACTGATGAGTGTATGTGTGTGTGTGTGTACGCAGTTTCACTGGATATATTGTGTGATATAATTGACATGAATGAAATATCAGGTGACATTTTGTTACTGTGTGACAAAACGTTAAAGACATTTCAACTGAAGTAAGCATTTATTGATAGGAAATAAATTACATTACATTTTTATAATAATGATGAAATTATTGTCGGTGTTGCAAAAGTATTGACGCTTGGTTCCCATTTGATGGATTTATATAAATGTAGTGAAAGTAGTTGAGTTGAATAAGTCATTTGAGGTGAAGGCAGTGAGGGAGAGAGAGGGAGAGGGAGGGAGAGAGAGAGAGAGAGCGAGCACTCCTTGAAATACAAGAAGAAAATGGAGGGAAAAGACCTTCTTTGTAATAATACCCATCATTATGATTTAAAATGGCTGAAGCCTTTTGTCATGAGAGAGAGCAGGACAGGGACAGGGTTGAGCTGTATTCATTTATCCTGAATTACTCTTGCTGCTGTTTCTCGGCCGGTTGTCGGGGCAACCGTCCAGCTTCGTTACCAGAGGTGTCACCTCGGCTGGGAGTGGAAATGAATAGGCCCATGTAGTTAACGGCGCTGCTGCCTGTCAGCATGGAAAGTTTCTATAGGCCGGCTCCCTGTATATGTCTGAACGTGAAACACATGCATCTCACTATTTCTCAATTTACTGTGCAAAAAAAAAAAAAAGACACGAAACACAGTTTGTGACACAGAGCAATGTCAGGAGCCCTGATACATGTTTACACTGGCGGGTAATCAGGTGTCTCTAGTTTAGATTTCATGCAATGTTGGTCCTGTGCCACCGTCAACAACTCCTCTATCATTACCACAAGCAGCAAATGGGAAGGTCAAAGGTCAAGAGGCTTTAGCATGTTGAAGAACTCGTGGTGGTGCAGTGACAGATGAGTTATAGGAGTTGTGCAGTAGATACAGGACAACACATGAAGACAACTGCTGTGGTGAAGATAAGAGTCAAGTGACGGCTGGAAGACGAAGGATAGTGTAACGAGACCAACTTTCTTTTGAAAGGTATGGTGATTGTAACTACACTGGGTAGTAAGTGTCTGTGTGTGTGTGTGTGTGTGTGTGTGTGTGTCAGCTGTGTGACTTCCTCTTCCTGTGAAACAGACGGCCTTGTATCAAGGATGAGATGAACTATGTCATACAAACACACTTTGTCTTTCTCTATCTCCTCCTCCTCACTCTCACATCAGTCCCACGGCTTTGTGTCTGTGTGTGTGTGTGTGTGCGAGCGTGTGTGTGTGTGCGTGTGTGTGTGTGCGTGTGTGTGTGTGCGCATAATACACAGAAATAGATCATGTAAAGCAGAGATTACTATCTGCGTGCACAAAAGTGTGGGCCTTGAAACTTCACACAGTGTCGTCTCCGTAAAACACACACAGTCATAACTCGCACCACAAAACACACACAGGATGTGCGTTGGTGCTTGCAGACGGTGCATATGTTGCAAATATCGTGTGTGTGTGTGTGTGTGTGTGTGTGTGTTTTAGGTGGGTAATGAGGACGCTGAAAGTGACAAATGTCAACGGCTGCTCCAAAATGTGGCAAAGCTGCTCACACAGTCTGAGAGAGACAGAAGACATGGTTGCGTGCACGTCCATATTTCATGTCGTATTTAAATATACACATTCTTTAAAAAAAGGATGAATGTGCGAGGAAGTAAAACTGAGTATCGATACTAGATCATGTGAAATGTCCCTGTTGTGCAATGCACTAAGATAAGATTTATCAGCGAGGCTGATGCACTGTGTTCAACTCTATAAATCTGTATCTTCTTCTTCTCTTATTTTAATGTGCAGCAGTGGAAACAACACAGTGCTGGATAGTGAGCAAACACACAGCTGACAAATATGTCTCTCTGTGTTTGAAGAAAGGATGAATGCCTGAAAGTTCGTTGCTGAAAACATTCTCATTACGTAACCTGTCAAACAGCCTTTAGACGAAGTTTATGGAATTTTTTTTTGAAAATAAAAATCTAACTCTGAACTTACAGAAACATTTGTGTGTAAATGTTTCTAAAAAGGTAAATCCCACATGGTGATGGTGTTCTCGGGCATGTTCATCAACAGTCTCATGAATCAATGTTTCTTGATTGGCGTCAAATGCTCCTGGTCATATATTCTCCATGCTGGTCAATGTCGGATGATCACAGTTCTCCTCAAACCTGTCCCTGTAGTCTGATTACAGCTGAGTGGAGATTTTAATTCATCATATCAGTGCTGTGGTAAATGGCTGTAAAATGCTGAGAAATAAAATGGACAAATGGAGAAAAGGAGAGCGAGGCACGGGGGCCCAAATGGATGCGGTGCCATGGTAACCGGAGAGTTGGTACATTAAGAAGTGGCCTATGCCGAAAATGGAAAAAAAGAAAACAGCAGTGGAGAGTGGGAGAGAGGGAGGCACAATGGTCTCTGTTCTCTGATAGGGTAAAATGTGACCAGGAAGTGACTGAAGTGCACTTAGAAACACACACTTCACCCCCCCCCCCCCACCCTCCCCTCCACAATACTATGTTCTAATAAAGACAGTGAAAAAAGGTTGGAGGTAAAGTGGAAGAAGTGTATGTACTGTTGCCATAGTGACCACAGCTTGGTTGGATGGATGCAAGCTGTGCCCTTGACAGCATCACATGGAGAGTTGCACACACACACGCGCGCACACACACACACACACAAAGGGCAAAATGATGACCATGTGCATTGTTGAGCAGCTGTGTTCAAATGAATGGCCTTCAGGGTGAACATCTTCTACTTCCCCATCTCCACCCCCCCAGCCCCACATCTCAACCCCTCCCTCCTCACCCTCAGTGTGTGTGTGTATGTGTTTGTGTGCGAGATAACAGAGCTGCAGAATTTGAATAGCATTATGGGATATGACTGTTGCCGCGACAACAGCAGTTAGTTTGGTTCCCATTTCCTCCAGGTACCCAGAAGTCCATGGCCTCTTTGTTTGCTCATTCAAATCACAGGGAAAGCAGTGTGTGTGTGTGTGTGTGTGTGTGTTTTGAGTGAGAGCGAGCGAGTGAGTGCAGTGATGTGTTTAAGCACCGTGCAGTACAAAGAGCCTTGGTTTCACTTCCGCGTCGTTCCTCAATGCAAATCATAGCTTTGTTGCTTCTGCACCTGCACGCTTCCTGTCATGCTATAAAGGTGTGTGTGTGTGTGTGTGTGTGTGTGTGTGTGTGTGTGTGTGTGTGCATTTCTACATCTATAGTTGCATTAGTCTTTATGGTGCGTTTGAACATCAGTATATTTTGTACTTGTGTGTACATACACCCCCTGTGCTTCACTGGAATGACAGAAGTAGTATCAGTACCAGTGGTGAACAAACTTTTACACAGTCGTGACACATTTGATATCAAAGCGTGTTTTATATTTGTGGAAAATAAATGGCGGTGTGGTTATTAAACGCCGCAGGCGCCTGAAACAAGATGCGTTTTTGTGGCAGATGAACTGACGTGTTCGTCTTCATTCATAAATCTGCAGAGAAAAACCTCTAAGGTGTTGTCAGGGTGATGAAGTCACGGACAGCCATCAGCTGAACACACACACACACACACACACACACACGCACACTCAGAGGATGTTTGTGGGAGGAGAGGTAGAGTGATGAATGGAGGGAGCACAAGGTCAAGAGGCGGAGGAGGGATTGTAATTGGGCGATGTCACCTCCTCCACCTTTTCTCTTCTTCCGTCTCTTTCAGCATCCCTCACTCTGTGTCTCTCCTTCCTCTGTGTCCTCCTCCTTTTACCTCTCCTCCATCATTCATTCCTTTCTTCTCTCTCTCACCACATTTTAATCTTGCCTTTCTCATCCTTTCTTTGCCCTTTTCTTTAACCGTCCCTTTTACTCCCCTGTTCCTCCTTTCTCCTTTCTCTGCTTTCTGGCTGCTCTATCTCGCCCTTCCCTCTTCCTGCACACTTCCACTCCCTCTTCCCTCCATCTTCTGCCCTCATCTTTTCATCCCTCACTCCGTCCCTCCATGATCCTCTCTGCCAGGGAGGAACAGGTGGCTCGTCTCTGCTGTGGCTTCCTGCCTCACACAGACAGGGGGAGGCAGAGAGGGATTGTGGCCTGTGTCACTGGCCTTGTGACATGTGACGGGCGGAAGGAGGAGGAGCGGGAGGAAGTGGAAAAGGAGGAGGAGGAGGAGCGGGGCGACTGAAGGCTGTGATTTTCTCCACTGAGGGAGAAAGACGCAGCAGGTGCTTCAGTTTGAAGCACTTGTGCAGACGTGTGCTTGCACTCAGAGATACGAGCTAGCAAGATATTTCTGTGCCCACAGTAGCATTACATCACATCCTGTCCTCGTCCAGGAAGTCAACGCCGTGAAGAGACTGTTTTCAACCAGTGAAAACCAGACAGGGTCTGAATATCCTACCTTCTCCCCTCATCTGCTAACACCATCTTCACATCTTCTTTTAGGTCTCCCACGTTCTTCCATCATATTCGCTTCACACCCTCCACTCTGTTTTTATTTCTTCCTCTAATCGTAATCGCACGTCGCAGCTTGTATTGTCATATTTGGGGAAATAGGGGATTGGACGTGTTTCTGCAGCTGCTGGGATTAGCCAGTGCTACGGCAGCTAGCCATCTCCGCGGCTAACTCCATATGCATGGCATTAAGACTGATTAGCTCCACGCTAGCTCACTCACAGCCAGGGTATTAAGAATTAAAGGCTAGCACAGCTGGCTAGCACCTCGCGGCTCCCACCCATCATGCATCACGGGATTAGCACATGCTAACGATGGCTTGCGCTGAGCGCGGCATTACAGTCTACGAATTAGCACTTTAAAGAGGAGAAGTAAATCCGACGTGACCTGAAAACACACTCGACACATGAGTGTTTATGTATCAGGTTTATATACAAACACTATGAAAACTATGAAATTAGTTGGTGCTTTATCTCAATTTCTGTTTTTATGGGTAGAAACGAGTCACAATATATTATTTTCTGTGTTTTCTCCTCTGACTCTCCTCTTTTTTCACAGTGTTTCCATCCCTCCATCCAGGCCTCCCTCTTTTTCCTCTTTTCCCCTCCTCCTCCTCCTCCTCCTCCTCCTCTTTAAAGCTCTCACTATCCGTCTCTGGATTCATTCCTCCCTCTCTTTCCTCTCATCCCGTCTCAACTCGTCTCCTCCTTTCTGATGCACCCCGGTTCTCTTTCCTCTCCCTTCTTCTTCTCATCCTCCTCCTTCTTTCCTGATGACTTCTCTTGTCCTCCCTCCCGCATCACCATCTCTTTCTCTCATTTCATGTCTGTTTCTCTCCTCTATTTTTGTCTTGTCTTAAATTTCTCCTCCTCTCCTTCCCTCTTTCCTCTCCCCTCTTCTGTTGTCTCTCCTCTCATTTCTTCTTCCCTTTGTTCATCTCTCTCCATCCATCATCTTCTTTCGTCCTCTTCTCCCCCTCATCCCCGCTCCATCTTTTAATCCTCATCCCTGCTTCTGTCCACTCCCATGTCTTTCCCCCCTCGTCCCCTCATCTCCTCTTTCATCCCGATGCACCGAAATAAAATCCTCAAACGACTCAAAACAGATCCTCCCTCTCCTCTCAGCTGTCAGCTGTCAGCTGTGCTCTCTCTCTCTCTCTCTCTCTCTCTCTCTCTTCAGTTTCAAACGATGAAGTGTGAGGTGAAATCAGAAGAGGCTTAAATACATTCGCTGTTTGTTTTGAAGGTACCTGAGCATGCGATGTGTGTTTCCATGCTGTGACACACACAGACACGCTGTCACGGTGTCGGTGACAGGATCTGGCTGACGACTCGGCGATATCAGACCTCTCTGTTAACTGAAACTACACAGGAGGATCAGACGCCGCTGTCAGACGTCTGCGTGTCTGATCTCCTGTTAGACTGTCTTCATGTCATCGCGAACGTTTACTCCGCACTCCATGTATCTAATTCCCACTGGATGTTAAACACAGGGAGCGTTCAGCTGAAGGCCAGAAATATCTATGCAAATGTATTCCGATAAGTCTCAAATGTAAATATGGAGATGTCTCCTTTAAACTCGTGATTGCTGGCATGAAGGTGAAGCGCATCACGTTTTAAATACTCAAGAGTGCAATTTGTAAAATACCTTCTGATGCCAGGTTGCAATGCAAACGATGTGCAATTAGCACCTGAATTGTCCTGAGGCGCGTTGGTTCATGTCCACGTTGTGCTGGAAGTTGAAGGGCGACGCGGGAAACGTTTTGACGTGATGTTGCAGGAAATGCAAAGGTGAAGCAAATGTTGTTTTTTTGAGTAAAGACTCAACTCAGTTATCTGCACCTGTGATTCGCCTGCTGCAATGAGCCCGAATGGCCACAGTGCTATGGAGTATAAACACAATATGCCGTGTGCATCCACACATACACACTCATACACATGTATAGACAGACTCACATACGTGAACCCAGTCACACTCCCCGTTGGTGCTCGCTCTCCTCACCAAACCAAACACTGTAATTTATCTCCATCGCTCTCTCAGTCCAACCTCAGGCCATTAAAGGTTTCCCGTTCGGTTTGTGGCAGACAGAAATGTCAGCGCTGTGGATTCCAGTGCCTGGCTCAGAGGCTGCTCTGTGGCGGCCGATCGCTACGCTATATGTGTTATGTTTATGTTGAGGCGCTGCTTATTTTGGGCTCTGTGCGTGTCTGTGTGTGTCTGTGTGTGTCTGTGTGTGTACATTCCCTCGATCAAAACGATTGTTCGTATAGAAAAGTAGACTAGAAGATTAATTATCGTTAGAATGCAAAACATCCAGTGACATCAAGGGACATTTTTGTCTCTCTATCTTTTTGTCTTTAACTTTGTTTTAATGTTTCTAGTGACCCCTCCATTCTCTCCTCTCCTCTCCTCTCCTCTCCTCTCCTCTCCTCATTCCTCGGATGCTGCTCGGGGCCAGTGCAGTTATATTTGGCTCTTCTCTCCTCCTCCTCCTTCTCTCCCTCTGTTTTTGTGTTTTACCCCTGCAAAGATGGCTTCATTAGCCACAGACCTCAGCATGAAACACACGCACACACACACACACACACACACACACACACACACACACACACACACACACAGGGCTAGAGAAGGGGATAGAGTGTGTTACATAAGAGTCTCTCTTATATAATTTGCATGCAGACAGCTGTGCATGTGTTTGTTTGTTTCTGTGTGTGTGTGTGTGTGTGTAGAGGAGAAAAGCCAGATTTTTACAGTTGGCCTCTCTGTCCCCTCCATAAGCTGTTGCATCACTGTGAAAGGTGAACGAGCAGTCAGCGTGTGTGTGTGTGTGTGTGTGTGTGTGTGTGCAATATTTAGTTTCTCATGTTAACAATCAGTTGAAAACTGTTGACCTGGACGGGGTTCGTCATTGTGTTGCACAGGCAGTGTGTCTGCTTTAATGTACATGTTGATATTAATATCAACATACATGTCTGACGACCTGCTACTACTGGTCATTAGCGGAAACTTCTTTACATGGAGATGCTGCAGTTCAGTGGACAGGTAGTGGCCATCAGCTGATGTCATCTGTTTGTCTAATGCTTTTGATTGGGAAGACATTTCTGTAGATTTTGTCTATTTGACGTGTGGTCATTTATACACAAGCAAGCATTAAACAGAAAACCTGCTGAATCTAAACAGATTATATTCAGGCCATAATAACATATTAGTTTTGGAAATTCCCCACACAGTAATGTGTCACTGTTTATTGCCATTCAAATCTCCAAATTGCTGATTTGGGTTCACAGAAGTGCTAATGTGATATAGTTCAACCAGTCGATGACTAGCTGCTTTATTTGGCTCTGTTTTCTCCTCTGTAAAGAGCTAATGGCAGTTTACAGGCTGAAGAAACACACTTGGCACTCTTGAGGTTTCTGGTTCAAATCCCAGCCTGTAGTGGGACGAACTGGGGCAGCTCTCAGGTGGGAATGTGTGGAATTCCCCCTTAGAGAATTGAATTTTTGGAAAAAAAATCTTTCCCACGCTGCCTTAATGAATTCTTCCTGACATGCTTCCAGTTTTCCAGGTGCCTGGGAGCCCAATTTGCATCCTGATGGTAAACAATCTGTTTTGTTTTGTTTCTGTCGGGAAGCAAAGGGTGACTCAGCAGCTGACTGGCTGCTTTATTTTATTGTTTTTTTCCCGTTCTTTTAATTTCTTGGAAATAGAGGCTACAAAAACAACTCACAAAATGTGAGAAACATCCAACCGCAATTAAAGATGACAATAAAAGTCAGATGTAGGTCCAGTGTGCTGGTAAATATACTCAATAACACCTGGTGATAAAACAGAAAAAGTCAAAATTAGCTTATTGGTTCAATCAAATTGAAAACCAATATAAATCTTTCATCTCTTTTACTTTGGAATAATAGAACTAGATTTTTTTTTAATTTGACGTTGATCTGAGCTGTCATATCTATAACAACGTAAACATGGACTAGCATGTCGAGTTGATTCAGCATTTAATAAGGACACATAAAACTGTACAGGTTTAAGTCAGTCCATTCGGGCACTGCCATGACAATCAGATACCATCCTGCAGCTAGCCATGCTATCTGAGCTAATTTCCTGCCGCTAACAGGAAGGCTGCCCTTCTTGTGACATTGGTGTAACGCTGGAATCCCACCCCCCCTCCTGCGCAGCCACTGCCAGATAATGAGGTTGCGCAACAGTTAAACTCTTCCCTGTGTTGTTAATATTGATTAGCCCACTCAGTCTGACGTAAAACAGAGACACAGGAGGCTCTCTTGCCAGTCCATCAGCTGGCAGATCAATCAGAGACTAATGAGATAAACGAGCTTACTAATTAGTTAACGAAGCGCTGGCTGACTGACTGACACAAGCACACACAGAGCCAAACTGGTGGCTTCTCCTCCAGTCGGCTCAGGCAGGAGAAGGCAAGAAATTTGTTATGTTGTTATTTGAAACCGTATTTAATAAAAAAAAAACAAAAAAAACCCCACAGAAGTTTAAATTTCGGATGAAGTTACCTGCTGGAACCATTTCTTTTCATGCAGTCATTTATCTGTCTCCCTGTAAATTCTTTGCAGCATCTGTTTTTACTATGTGTCACCAGTTGTGGTTGGTGAACATAGATTTTGTTGTTGGTCTCTGTGCAGGTGGCACCAAGCCCACATCAGTTATTGATAGGTGTCGTCAGGTGGTATTTCTTTCATTCTCGGCAGAGCTGCTGTCACGTTAGCCATCGGAAAGACGCTATTCGTTTAGCAAAAACCCGACCCAAATATGTCAGTACATTATGAACTGTAAGCTCTGTGGTCCTGGTTGGAGCAGTCCTGATTAGTTATAAATCCTGGATCGACCACATTTCATTCCTTTCACCAAAAAAAAAAAAAAAACACACAAACCATCTTTTACACTGGATAAAAGCTGTTTCAGGGCAAACAGTGTGATGGAAAATACATCAGGGAAGAATAGCTGAGTTAAAGCTGTGTGATTGTTGGAATATGGTGTAATAGTTTGCCCAAATGAGGCTACATGAGGCTTTTGGTTTGAATAATCAGAGTGATTCGCTCTTTCAGTTTGTAGTTGACTGGTGAAACGGTAAAAGGGAGCTGCACATTTAGACTGGCTGGTATGGCTCCGTCAGCTGTGATTGACAGCTCTGCCCCCTTAACCCTGACACAGACCTTGTAGTCTGTGTGTGTGTGTGTGTGCGCGTGTGTGTGTGCGTGTGCGCACTGGCATACTTTCCTTGTGTAACACTAAACTAGATCCCCTGATTTCTCTGGGACCAAAGGTGCTTCCATGAAACAGACACACAACTGGAGCGTCCCTGGGGACAGCCCCCAGTATTTTTAGCTTCATGGGGGCAAGCCTGAACTGGAGGACACTCTGAGAGACAAATAGCCAAACAGACGGACAGAAATACAAACAGACGGACAGGAAGACGGACGACTGTCAACAAGGTCCAACCAAAATGAACGGGGAGACTCGTGTTGAGTTTGTGATTTGAGATTGTGTTGATTCTCTGTAATTAATGTCAGGAATAACCTTTGTCTTTTGAGGTTTGGCTCGTTAACTTTAATGAACAGGCGTTTTGGGTTTTTTTGTCTCTGCTGTTTTTTCCACGCAGGGAAGTTTATGGTAACCTTTAAGAGCTGACGTCAGCCAGCCGCTGGTTTCAGCTGTACCTGCACAGCCAGCTACTGCTCTGTGTGTGTGTGTGTGTGTGTGTGTGTGTGTGTGTACAACGAGGCAGGCATGATTGTCTTTAATGAGGGTGAACTCGAGTTATTGTGCTTTGTCTTCATGCGGGGAAGGTTGTTGCCATAAGGGTGCATGTGCGAGTTGTCTGTGAGTGTGTGCGTGTGTGTATGTGTTGCCATTCTTGTAAGTGGGAAGCCCCCTATACACATTGCAACACAGACTTGTGTGTGTGCGTGTGTGTCACCCCCGGGGGGCGACAGGTGTCGTGGGCAACATGACACCCTGTAGAGTGACATGGTGAGAGAGAGGGCGTGTGAAGTGATGGGAGATGATGGCACATTACATGGCCAAAAGTATGTGGACACACACCCATGCGATTTCCTATTGCAGACTAATATTGGTATCACTGCTGTTATCACCTCCGTCACTGTGGTTTCAGTCTTGACGAGCGATCTTGGAGACGTGTCTGCAGGGATCAGGTCCAGTGAGATGCAGTCGGCTCGGTGTTGACTGATCAGATCTGGCTCACACTCAGTGGTCCAGTTGGGACTAATGGGATCATTTCAAACCATGAAAAGCAAAGAGGTCTGTCCACATACTTGTACCCGGGACTGCTGAGTTTCCACTGCTGGAATGGACAGCTGGCCTCTGTGTGTGTGTGCGCGCGCGTGTGTGTGTGTGTGAAATTTCCCATGGTGCATTGCGGCAGGGAACCTCTGCTATGGAAAGAACAGAACGGGCATTTTCTCCGCTCCACTTCCTCACACTGGCTGCTATCTGTTGTCTATCGTGTGCGATTCTGTGTGCGCTCGTTATTTTATGAGTAAGCTTGTAGGCATCCAAAGATGTGTATGTGTGTCCATGCATCGAAAGTGCTTGTGTGTGCGTGTCATTATATTTATGTGTGTGTGTGTGTGTGTGTGTGTAACACTCCACATGTGAGCACTTGCAGACGTTCACAGTTGTTTGCATGCAGGTATGTGTACGTGCGCGTACATTAACGTCTGTGCCTGTTTATGCTTGTCCATGTACCAGTGATTCGCTGCTTTAACATTAACACAACCTGTAGCTCTGAATGTTTCACAATCACTTTTCCTCGTCTGATTGATGAATGGATTGATGAACACACACACACACATAAAATCGTTTTAAACAGCTGTTGCTGGGTCCAGATGTAACGTCAGGATCTGGTCAGCAACCATCAGAGTGGACAAGGTTTAGACAGAGAGGAGAGATGAGGACGAGGAAACAAAGGTAGGGAAGGAAGAATTGAAGGAGCAGAGGTGAGTGAAGACAGAAAACAAAAAAGAAAGAGACGCAAATACGGAGACAGAGAGTGAGACGCTCCTGGTCGTAGTTAATCATTAAATATTAATGTGGTAAAGATGGAATACAGGAAATTAAAATTCCCCATTAACGAAGAAGAAGAAGATTGAGTAGGGGGTTATCACAGAAGACAAACGGCCTCCAGTCAACGGTTTACCATCAAGTGGTTACTGACGTGTCGCCATGGTTACTGATCCACCTCATCTGATTCATGAACTGTCCGTCCATCACGTTCACCTGCATCTTCCTCTTCCGCTGTTTATGTTGTTTAGGTTTGAGTCGTGATCCGACAGTTTGTCCGAGAGTCTTCAGTGATGGTTACTGACCCAGTTTCTCTTCCTCTGAAACCGACAACACATCACTTCCTGTAGAGCAGGAAATAGATAGCGCATACAGTGCAGGGCCTGCAACTGATGGACGGCGAACTTTTATTGCAGCCAGTGTAGATAATCAACACAAGCTGTGTGGTTTGGATCTAACATTGACACTTTCTTTCTTCCCCGTCGCCCTCCTCTCGTTTCTCCCTTGCTCCAACCTCATGGGCGGATTATACATTATCAAGCCGAGAGCATCAAGTATTTATGTGAGCTGCAATCTCGCTGCTCGGCTGCACATCGAGCCCTCGCCTCAACAGCTGTTTCACAACCAGAGGTAGCTGATGTGTGTGGATGCTAACAAGTCTCTGTGTGTGTGTGTGTGTGTGTGTGTGTGTCCACATGGGGTCTCAGAGTGAAAACCACTGTCTTCTGTCCAACCATACCATCAGTAATAAGGGAAAACACTCTGTGTGTCACGTGAAGTCAAACAGACTATTTATAGATAACGGGCCGCACATGTAAATAATTCACAACACTGTGTGCATATGTGTGTTTGGGGCCATCCATAATACATGTTGTGTTCATCAGAGTCAAACGCAGACTCCGGCTGAATAGTGATGAGGTTTGCAAATATACCACAATGTGTCAGACACGCACAAAAACAACTGCCCCAAAAACACACACACACACACACACGTACAATAAGAACATAGCAGCACTGACCTCGGGTTGACCCACTGTGCTGCATGAATAATATCCGAAGCACAAACGTTCACTATTCTCAGTGCACAACATGACGGCCCCCGGTGTATCACACACACATGTGCGCACACACAGAGGGTGAGACACACTGAGTGTATAGACACACAGATCTGTGTGTTTTGTGTAATCACATCTCCACAGGAGCGGAAGATAAGATTTTTTTTCCCCAACATATAAACACATTCTCAAAGAATCAGAGTCGATCAGTCATGTGTGTGTATGTGTGTGTGAATGTGTGTGTGTTGTCGTACAGTAGGTTAACCGATTCTTCAGTTTTGTGTTTTAACTCTTCATTTTGTTGTTTGTTCATTATACAACTGTAATATAGACACAAACACATATACACAAATATGCAAACACACCTGAGTATCTGTACTGTTTCAACATCCTCAAGTCACAGCGCTCGAGTGTCTTCAAGTTTCTGTTGTTAAACGTGTAGCGTATATATCAGAGTGTATGTCTGTACAGTATGTGTGTGTGTGTACGTGTCCTTGCAGAAGTGCCATGTGTGTTGGCCCCGGCACTTCCCCCCAGCCAGGGCCCCTACATCTATTTCTGGCTCTGCGTCATGCCTGGGCTTTACTCCTGTGGCAAGAGGAGTGTTTCTCTAGGGCTCCCACTCTGACACACACACACACACACACACACACACACACACACACACACACACACACACACACAAGCACCTTCCGTCAGATGCACACACTCGCACACATGCCTGTCTGCCTGCTGAACAAGTGAGCACACTCAGATGTAAACACAGAGTGGCGGACGGAGAGCGGAGCGGATGGCTGGATGAATGGATGGCTGCTGACAAACTGGATGGAATGGGACTTTAAACTTGTGTACATGTATGTGTGTGAGCATGTAGGTGTGTGTGTATCTGTGTGTATGTGTGTGTGTGTGTGTGTGTGAGACAGTTGGCCGGACGGTGTGTGTGTTACCGTGGAAATAGAAGAAGGCAGTGTGAAAATGAAGAAATGCTTTCGGTGATAGAGGCAGAACTGCCAGGTTGGTTAACAGTCTATCTATACATCTGTCTGTCTATCTGTCTGTGTGTCTGTCTGTCTGTCTGTCTGGCTACTTACTGTATGTGTCTTCTTTTCTTCCTACCTTCCTCTTTTTTTTCTAGTCTCTGTAAGAGTGTGCTTCCCTGTGTGTGTTTGCATGTGGTTTGTGTGTGATTGTTCAAGTCTGTTTGTGTATATGTGTGTGCGTTTGTATGTATGTGTGTGTGTTTGTATGCGTGTGTGTGTGTGTGCGTGTGTGGCTTATAACAATTAAGCAGAGGGATGTCCTCATCCGCTGTTGTCGTGGCGATGCAGCAGCCGTGAGTGACAGCATGTGGTAAATTATGTGTGCGAAGAAGGTGGCAATGACATGAGGCCATGACAACAGATCTATCTATCTATCTATCTATCTATCTATCTATCTATCTATCTATCTATCTATCTATCTATCTATCTATCTATCTGTCTGTCTATCTCTCTATCTATCTATCTGTCTGTCTGTCTGTCTGTCTGTCTGTCTGTCTGTCTATCTATCTATCTATCTATCTATCTATCTATCTATCTATCGATCTATCGATCTATCGATCTATCTATCGATCTATCTATCTATCTATCTATCTATCTATCACACTCACATTCACACACACGGACCTTGACATCACTGTCTGTCTGTGTGTGTGTGTGTGTGTGTGTGTGTGTGTGTGTGTGTGTGTGTGTGTGTGTGTGTGTGTGTGTGTGTATAGCTGCTGGGACCTCCCTTGCATAACAAATCACAGACACACACACACACACAGTCATATATCAGCCGCTGCGGCGGCGACACAACAAATATTCTCAGTGACCATGAGAATATTTGTTGTGTCTTGTTTATTGTCATTTCTTTTTCATTTTAATTCCACTTTCCACCTTGTTTGTCTCACTTTGTCCTTATTGTCCATTTAGCCTGTTTGTCTCGCGTATCATCATGTTTCCCTTATTCACACGTCTCCCTTCATTCATCACCTCTGACCTTTAGAAAAGCTTTTATGTTTTCCGTGACACTGTAAGACTTTTTCATTTGTGTGTACTTGTTTCCTCTGACATTTAAATGGATATGGTGAATTTTTATTTTGGTGAATCATAATCACTGTCGTTTGGATTCAGTGATATGGAGAAAGAGACGGTGGAAAAAACTGTCGGTGTGTTTTTCTGGAAAAAGGCTGACAGACAGTTCAGTAAATACTCTAGATGGAAAAAAATAAATAAAGTGACAGACAGACACAAACATAAGACGGGCTGTCATGAAGACAGACATGCTTGGGAGTGTGGAGACAGACAGGCAGACAGAGAAAATAGTCACACAAAACCCAAACAGGCAGACAGACACTGAGATGGACAAGTAAAAATGTGGAAAAAGACACACAAAGAGAAAGAAGATAGGTAGACAAGCAGACAAAAAAATGGCCGACTTCCTGATGGACAGATGCAGGGTCAGACAGACGAGTGGACAGACAGAGAGACAGACAGTCCAGTCCTCGTCGAGAGAAGCGTAGGAAGTCCTGCCACTCCGCCAAGTGTGTTAAACCATTTTTCCATTCACAAATTCTCAGACAGTGAAGTGTGCTGCTTCAACCCTGGTATGTGTGTGTCTGTGTGTGTGTGTGTGTGTGTGTGTGTGCGTGCGTGTGTGTGCATTTGGGTGAGTAGGCGATGCATGTGTCTGAAGCTGCAGCTGATCGTTTTACTTGAGCAGAAATGACACTGTTCATTGTAAATGGGACTGTTTATGTTTGTTTGTCGATCTATTATATTGCGTTGTTGTTGTTGCTGCTGTTGTAACTACCTGCAACTTGCAACTCGTAGATTTCGACTCTCCACAGTACTTCCTAACACATTTTGAATAAGTCCCTCATGTCCAGATGGACAGATCAGGATGTACAATATCATTTGACTGGTTGGCGTCCAATCAGAAGGCAGTGTTTCTGTTTTGTGGTTTTAAATACATTGCTCTCTGTTTGCTGAAGAACGCTGCAGTGTTCTGTATATTTGAATGGTTTCCCTGTTTCCTCTGAGCTTTTTATGAATTTGAATACAGTGAAGTTGTTTTCTCAGGAAAAACTCTCACAGGAAGTGGCTGTTGAATAAACACACAGTGCTGGGGACGAGGCAGCCAGTCTGTAGTTAATATGAACGATGATGAAGGCTTCAGAAATTAATGTTGGTAAATTAAACAGTTTTTGTTGTTTTTGGTTGTGTTTGCATCTAATGGCGAGTACATGAGGTGCGAGTGGAGGCGGAGTTTATATCAAATGGCCTGGATCATAATTTCAACATCTGCTTTTGTTTTTTGTCCCGATAACTCTGACACAACGTGTGATGGCGTCTGATCACTCTGACTTCTTTAAAGTGAAGGTGGGCACAATGTACAAAAAGTAAAAAAATAAAATTAATTAATAAAGTTATTTACTCACTCAACCTATTGATTTAAATATATGGATAAATCCCGGCTTTTTGCATCATTTTGTTTTCCATTACACACACACGCACACACGCACACACGCACGCACACACGCACGCACGCACGAGCTGGACAGGTGTCTGTATCACCTTGTCCGTTTTTTACAGTACACTCTGCATCTCTCTCTCTCTCTCTCTCTCTCTCACTGTAGGTATAAGCCCCTTCCACCTTCTGTCCTACATATACTGCCAGGACCACACACACACACACACACAGGAGGTAGTGGCAACATATCATAGCCTCTGGTCGCCTGGCAAACAGAGCTTCATGATGGCGTGATGAATGACAGAGGAGAGATGGATGCAGATGGTGGGGGGGGAAAGAAGGGTGAATGAGCGAAGGAGGGGTAGAACAGAATTAAACAGGACCAGTGGAGAGGCCAGGAAAGAGGGGATGTCGGTGGCGTGATGGAAGGAGAGAGAAGAGTAAAATGAACAGGAAAAGATGGAGGTAGAGAATGATGGATTGAGGAATAGAACGAGCAATCAAAGGCTAATGAACCAGAGGTGGATGGAGGAGAGAAGAAAAGGGTGGATGAGTTACGGTTCAGGGCACGGGGCGTGATAGACGCAGAGAATGAAGGGATGACTGAGAGAGGAGTGAGAGATAAGAAAGAGGTAAATGATGGAGAGAGTCACAGATGGAGAGATGGGAGAGACCGTAGCGACGGAGGAAGGAGTGAAAACACGATGCGGTGTGGTGAGGGAAGTGAAACCAGGAGCAGATGGATGAGAGACGGAATGAGAAAGAGCGACGGCGGCAGAGACTGACGGGCGACGCTTTCATAGACGAGCTGTGGATGGAGGGAAGAAGAAATGAAATGATAGAGGGGACATATGGGGTGTTGAAAGACGGATGTCGCTAAATGCAGCATGTGGAATGAAGTGATAGAGATGGAAGTGGAGATGGAGGGATGATGACGTGAAGGTGAGGAGAGGAGTGTAGAGACGAACTGACAGAAAGTAGAGACTTTAGGATGAAACAAGAAATAAAAGTGGGGGATGAGGAGGACGGAGGAGGTGAAGATGGAGGGATAAAGAAGTATAGAAACGACTGATGGAAGAACAATACAAACTCTGTTTTTCTCCTCCTGTTTTTCCTCTCTTTTCTCCTCCCTTCTTCCTTTCCTCCCCCTCTCTCTCTGCGCCTGGAAGGACCCAGCATCCTTCACTCCGCTGTCTGTCACAACCAAAGAACACGACGACAACGGAGAAACTTATAGGGAGTTAACTGTTTTCTCTCTGCCAAAACGTGTGTGTGTCTGTGTGTGTGTGTGTGTGTGTGTGTGTGTGTGTGTGTGTGTGTGTGTGAGAGAGAGAGGTTGGAATGTGGAGGCTTGTAAGTCACCTCTGATTTTCCACTCCCGCTGGGACACATCCCATTATCAGTTTTATATGAAACTAGGAAATTCCTCTGTGGTGTGTGCGTGTGTGTGTGTGTGTGTGTGTGTGTGTGTGTGTGTGTGTGTGTGTGTGTGTGTGTGTGTGTGGTGTCTGGCTCTGTAATGAGCAGCCTAACAGTGGAATAAAATCTGGGCATTTTCCTTCCCCTCTCCTCCTTGACAGTTGCTGAACAACCATAAAAAATCCCAGTCATGACATTTTTGTGGCACAGAAATGTGTCGGTGTTAAAGCTCAGATCATCTTCAGCTGTGTGTGTGTGCGCGTGTGTGCGTGTGTGTGTGTGTGCGCGTGTGTGTGTGACTATTGGAAGTTGGTGTTAATTAAGTGGCGTGTTTATGGAGCGTTGGTTTGACTTGGTATTTGTTGTTGTTGTTGTTGTTGTTGTCGTTGTTGTCATTGAGTTGGTTGGACGACTGCATTTTGACGTCATATGACACGTGACAGGTCACATGATGATTTGTCGATGCTTCGGGATGGATTGTTGGATGTTTGGTGGGATGGACAGATGTTTGCAGTTATTTCAGATGGTAAAATAGGATGAAAAGACACAGCATGTGAAACAGGACAAGGACACAAAGAGAGACACAAACAGTCGATGGCTGTGAGACAGTGAGACAGGTTCATTCAGGGAAAAAGAAAAGAGGGAAGCGATGAGAATAGATTCCCGGTTTATTCACACCCGGAGGCCTTAACTACTTCCCGGTCTGCAGTGAGCGGAAAATCAGAGAGAATATTCCACAACTCTTTTTTGTCTGTCCTTTCCACCGTCATTCTTTTTTTCTTTTCCGTCATTAAGTATGAAAAGATGAATGAGGGAAATGTGATCGGGAGAAATTGATCCCTGGGTTCACAAAGTACGTTTAGCTTTAACACTTTACTTTAATACTTCACAGGTAATTTACACATAGAGTACATGTATTAAATATATGTTTATTTAATATGTATATATTAAATAAACATGTTAAATACTGGAGTATTTTTACAGGAGGAGTGGTCTCGGGAAAATTGACCAGACCCGATCGGCTTCATGTCAGCGCCTCTGAGGCCTGGAATCATTCACTCAGCAGAAATGGCTCATGGGTAAAAGCTGCAGGAGCAGTGTGATCGTGTTGCTGGGAATATTGGGAATAGTGTCATTATAAATAAATAAATAAATAAATAAAGACCCATCGCGGCAGAGACAGGGTCTGTTTTCCTGTGGAAGACACAAACAGAAAAAGTGTCGTCGTTTCTTTTACTGCCGTCCTCCCGGCAGAGCGGAGCAAAAAGGACGACTCGGAAAAATGTGATCTCCAAACAGACATTCCACTGTTTGTGGGAGGGCGTGTGTGTGCGTGTGCGTGTGTGTGGGACTGTCCATTTTTGTGACACCGTGTTTTAATTGTTTCCCATTAGATTGTCACCATGTGTTGATATGTTTACACTACCTGCTCTCTCTCTCTCTCTGTCTCTCTCTCTGTTTCTCTCTCTCTCTCTCTCTCTCTCTGTCTGTCTCTCTCTCTGTCTGTTCCTGTTACTCTCTAATTCTCTCTCTCTCTTAATGTGTGGTTGTAAAGAGGTGGATGAGGGGAGGGGAGGTCTGCCTCACACCTCCCGTGACCACTTCCTCCACCACATCCTGTTTATTTCCTGTTGCGATAGTGACCGGGCTCCCTCAGAAATGCAAACACACACACACACACACACACGCACATACACACACAGAGAGAGAGAGAGAGAGAAACCCCTGACCAAATTCACAAACCTGCTCGCACACTTTTAAACCTCTCTATACACAAACAAAGGACTCGCACACTGCAGCACACTCCCAGACGCAGACACACACACATACACACACACAGTCATATTCAGCACTACACATATTTAATGAGACGTTAAAACAGAAACAAAAACAAATCTGTGCAGTGTTGTGAATCAGTAAGACACCATCATATTGTGTATGATTGTCAACACTTGTGTGTTTCCTTACAGGGTGGCACCATGAGCCCGCGGCTGCAGACTCAGGACTCGCACTGAAATCCCACTGAGCACGTGCAGACCATCAGGTAGGATTACACAACACCTCCTCTGATGTGCGGGCATTTGCACAGTGTACTTATGTACTTGACTTATTTGATGGATGGTGACCGCGCCTCACCGTTCTGTTTGACTTAGCCCCTGAACCGGATTCACTGGTTCCAGCTGCGTGGTCCTGAACTGGTGCACCAGGTTTTCGTTTGGGTTCAGATGAAACGAATGAAGTTCCAATACTGCTGAGTGTGCAGGAATACAGTTCCAGTGGTGTTTTCCTTCGTGTCGTGTTGTGGAGGTTGTTTCTGGTTGTTATTACAGTTTGTTTGCCTGAGCAGATCTGGTTCCACAGGTCCATTATACAGTAGTTGCTAACGTGCTGGACCTTCAGCTGAGTCTAACTAGTAACAACTGCAGGAGAGGACAGAATCTCAATGTGACCATCAGCCACAAACAGAGCTAGAAGTCAGCTGTAAAACACACACACACACACACACACACACACACACACACACGCGCGCACATTCCAGGGAACTAAATTACCATCAGTTGATGTAGTGCTGATGGTTTTGGTTTGAGTCACTGTGGTTTGATGGATACAAACATTATGTTAGAAAGCTGTATTACAATATGTAACCTTCCCTGCCACACACACACACACACACACAAATATTACAAAAATATAAGAAGTTCATAAAACAACAGAAAAATGTTGTCATGATGCATGTTGAGGCCTTAGGAGACATCACAGTGATGTTACGCTTCATGATAACACACACACGCACACACTCACACACACACACACACGCACAGTGGCTTTCAGCAGTGTGCCAAGGTTATGAAATAATTTGTCTGCGCGCCTTTCAACACAATTCTCTTCTCTGCTTCTTTGCCTCCATTCAAGTCGAGACACGACTCTGGAGAGATAAAAATAGAAATCTGCTGATCTCGTCGTTCTCTCGCCCCACACTCTCTCTCCCACTCCCCCTTTATCGCCACGGTCTGATATTGTTGCAGCTGTCCTGCTACAGTCGGCTAACGCTCGTGCACCGACACAGTTTGGGATTTTCACTCTCCTCAGAGGGAAATGTGGCTTTCATTAACACAATGCAGGCGCACAATGAGCTGCGTATACATAAACGGGAAGATGAAATGAAACAATAGACGGAGCGATGCAGTCGTTCGCCACCGAGGCGCAGTGTGAGGGTTTGTTTGTTTGGTTCACCTCTGAGCTCCAGAATGCAGAAGAAACGTGAACGTCAAACAGTTTGAAGGGTTTTAAATGGCAGGTCGCCGCAGGATTCGCGGCGGTAAATGCAAACCTGAATTATTCCACACCTCCAGTTTATTGAGTTAAGATGTGAACGGGCTGCGAGGATAACATCATCGGCGTAGAACCGATTTGTTTGTGTAGTCTCGTGCACAGCAGCGACGTAAATGGAAAATGCATGTTTGCATGTGGACAGAATGAGGAAATGCACGCAAAGCAAACAGGTGGCGGACAGCTGGTGTAGTAACTTCAAACCGGCTGCAAGTACTGAAAATATTACACAGTACAAAAAAAAAAAAAAACACAAACCGCGGACTGTTGTGCATAAAGTACAATCAGGCGTCTGCTGTCAGTTTAGGTCTGAGCAAACTTGACAGCGATGACAACAACTGTATAAAAGTGGTGACTTTTCTTAAAACCTCCAGCTCCGGCTGTTTGAAGGAGGAAAACATGAGCCAGCAGTTTCACGTCGTCATTTCAATTCCTGAGTCAGTTTCAGTGTCTGCGTGTGTTGTGTGTTGTGCGTTGTGTGTGCGATGTGTGTGTTCAGCTGGTGATAGTAGTAGTTTTCTGGCCGTTAGTCAAATCACAGGTTGAGTTTGACTCTGTCCTACTGTAACACCTCCATTAAGTGGGTCGCTACACACACGCACACACACACACACACGCACGCACACACGCACAAACTCACACAGGCATCTTACAGTAAATGGGTATGTCACTCAGCTGATTTGCAGGGAGGCAGATCGTTATGGTAACCCGGCGATTGGCCAATCACACATGATGTAACTGACTTCTGTTTTCTGTGGTAAAGCCGGGGGAGTGTTCATATAGGAAGAACTGCAGTTTGTCCAGACTCACATTGACCCGGAGTGAGTGAGTCTGGGATTTGGATCCGAAAGCGGGTGATGGGACCAAACACCTCAGGTCAGGAGTCTCTTTTTAAACTGTTCCTCGGGGGTGATGAACTTTGACCCTGCTTTAAAAAAATCCCAAAAACATTCAGCTCTCATCTGCACTCAGGATGATCTGTGATCAGTTTGTGTTTGAACATTCATCATGTTTCTAAAGTTGATGATGATGAGGGTAAATCGAAAGTTAAAGGTGAAGTCCGGGGTTTTGGTTTGTGTCATGTGACTGAGCTCTGGTTAAAAACATGCAGAGAATGAATGAATGAATGAATGAATGAATGAATGAATGAATGAATCATGATACTGGATACAGCCTGAAGCTGGAGGTCTGACGTGGTTTCAGCATCAGCGTCTAATTGTCATTACGTTACAACACTAATATCACTTTGGCATTTTGGGGGTTGCACAACAGTGGAAATATATATTTCTGCTTGTGCATTTCATTTTTTCCATTGGGTCAGACACGTACATGCGTCAACACATTGTTTGTTTATTCTGCTTTTGGCTGCAGATGTTTTGGTGTGAGGACGTTACGGCAGGTCCTCGTCTCTTTAAAGGACAGTGTGGCGGTTAAGGTGTGGTTTAGGGTTAAGATCTGAAAAGGTCAGGGTAAAGGTTAAGGTCAGGTCCTAATAGGTCCTATAGGTTATGGTTAGATATGCGTGTGGTGTTAAAGGTGACACAGCTGGGAAAGACTTTGCATGTCCTTGTCTTCTGTCTCTGTTTTATGTGATTCTATTTGGAAATTTGGGACATAATATATTTTTACATGACAATATACCTTTAGTTATTTTTATTTAAATGTGTGTCCTCTTACACATTTAAACAGCCATCACTGGTGTGAGCATCACGACTGCTTTGCCAAAGCAGTAAAAAATCTAGAACTGGTGTGTGTGTGTGTGTGTGTGTATGTGTGTGTGTGTGATTCCCATCAGTTGTGGTCATTTTCACCCAGCCCGTTCCCAGAATCCACCGCTGACTCAGACAAATGAAGCGTCAGCGGTTTGATTTAAAAGACAAAAGAAAACTTTGAGTAATTATGTGAAAATGGCCGTGACTTGCTGATCCGAACAACAGCTGGTCGCACCTGTCCACGTACTGTACCTGCACAACCGGAAAGACTGACTCCTCGTCAGACTGACGTCACTTCAGTCAAGAAAGTCAGTTTGCCTCACATGACGACGCGTATGTGAGGGTTGAGAAGTAGAAGAAGAGGAAAACACGTGTCCCTGGTGACGCCTGCTGCAGGAAGCAGCTGGCATCAAACCCCTGACAGTTACGATAAGTGGTTGGTGTCTCCCCCCAAACCCCTGACAGTTACGATAAGTGGTTGGTGTCCCCCCCCCCCCCCACCCGTCAAGATGACTGCCATGCAGTGAGCGCAGGTCACGCCCCGACGTGACGAGCCGGTGGATCACATGGGTTAGGTCATGTTCCCTCAGCGACGGCGGCTTATTTTTGTGACGTGATCTAACGTGTAATCCAGAATCACACAGGAATGTCTCGGTTTGTGGGTTTTGTCCTTGACATCCTCCACTTGTCGGCGAGTGTGTTGACATGCGTCCATGATGAGTCTCACCCTGCTGTGAGTCTTAACCGAGATAAGACTCTTCCATGGAACAAGCATGAGCCTGCCCCCCCCCCCCCCACCCTCCCACCCCATATGTCATGGGTTCAACCCTCGATTCAAACGGTAATATATGATATATGTCCTCACTGTAACCCCAACTATAGAAGGAGAAAACATATGTGTGTGTGTTGCATACGCACTTTGACGTTGACATAGATGCCAACTACAGGTGTTGAAAGCAGGCTTCCCATCGCCATGGAAACAAACGGACGTTTACGCCTCAGCTTCTCTGGAAGCGGGGGATCTTTGGCATCACGCTGTGTCATCGCAGCTCCCCAACTCACACACACACACACACACACACACACACACACGTACCTTCATTCACAAACGTGAATGACACTTGGACACAACCTATAAATACAGCCTGTGTTCATCCCTACTTTCCTGTCTGACATTTTCATTTTCCTTCTCTTCCATGGGATTTGAAAGCAGCATTCCTATGTGACATTCCAGTATATAGTATTCCAGACTGGAGTTTCTCACTGCCAAGTGTGAGGGGACTCAAATACCCAGAATGCCGAGGACGTGACAGTGACAGAGTGGAGTGTGTGAGGTCATATCAGAGGGCTGTTGGGTGGAGGAAAGATGGAGGAAAGAGGACGAGTGTCATCCATCCATCTGGTGTCAGAGGGTCATTGTAGGACTCCACCTACGCTCAGCTGTAGGTGTGTGTGTGTGTGTGCGTGTGTGTGTGTGTGCGTGCGTGCTCCACGGCATGTGTTTCCCATCTGGTTCCACCCAGTCCCTCAGCACTGACTTCATGTTAACCTCTGTCGTCCCTCTTCCTCTCTTTCAGTTTTCGTTTATTATTCATTCTCATTCATTATTTCATTGTTTCACTTCTTCATCTGCCAGAACACCTCTGTCACTTCTCCCTCCATCCTCTCGTTTCCTCCCTCCATCCTTCCACACCTCCTCCGCCTTTCATCTTTCATGACGGTAACACAACGCTTTGACCCCGCGCTTGTTTCGCTCGGTGTGTTTGTGTTTTTGACTCTGATGTCATTGTCCCAACTTTCCCCGGCCAGATACCACGTCCATGGCGTCATCCCTCCTCCTCTCTCCTATCTCACTAGTTCTGCATCCTGAATTCCTAAAGATAACCATCACCGTGTAATTTAATCTAATTATAAGTCTTAAAATCCCATTTGTCTTATGATAAAGGGAAATCTGTGAATGGGGGGAGGGGGGATGAGATCATCCCATTTGTTTCCGATTTTGTGCCACGAGTTCTTGCACGTTTTGTTCTTAATTTGCTCAGAGTTTGTCTCGTTTTCTCCAAATGCACATTTATCGTCTTTTTTTTCTTTTTTTAAACATCTCGACACTTGTTGCCAGAGGATTCCTGAAACAAAGCGAGAAAAAAAATTGGAAACAAGTGGAATGACCTCAGCCTGTTGGCAGAGGGGTTTTCACTCGCCTGCAGGAAGAAACAACATTTCAGGACTAAATTACTGAACCAAATCACTCGGATTCATGTTTTGTGAACTTCCAAACTTCCCTGATGCCCAGCGAGAACATAAATCACCCAGATGTTCCTCGCAGATCGTTCCGGTGATCAGTGTCCAGATACTTATGGACAAGTGTTGTGTCGGCGACATTAACGTTAAGGGGAAAGTGTCTGAACACGTGAAGGCAGATTTGACTTTTTCCAAACGTATTGGCATCGCTTTGATCGCACAATTAGTTTTGAATGCTGGCAAATAAATTGCTAATGCTAAGAGAATATATGTGTCCATGAGCTCGGGGGTAAAGTGAGTGTGGCCAGTTGTGTTTATGTGAAGACACTCGTGTCACATGCAGCCTGATTCTCACAGTCCAGAAGGTGGCAAGGCGTTCTGTGACCCTTTGGGCTTTTCATAGCTTTACATCTTCCAAGGTGGGAAGTTGGAGTTTACGAGCAGCACTTGAAGGCAGCATCAGTCTTCTTATGTATCTGCTGTCTCCCTCAGCTCCATCATTCCTCCCATTCAGCTTCCTGCCCTATAAATATTTGAGCAGCCCCATTAGGGAGTGAGGTAATGTTAACACACACACACGCACACACACACACACGCACACACACACACACACACACACACACACACACTGCCATTATGGCGTACTAGTGCCTAATAGTCTTGTCGGGGCATTAGGCCCTGGAGCTAACGGGCTAATTAAGAGTGAAACAGGTTTAACAAGTTTAGACTCTTCATTAAGGCAGAAACCTGATTAATTAACAGACGAGGGGGAGAGTTCGTTAACGAGTCGCCTGATTAATTAAAACTACCGACGACAAAAAAGTGTAACTTTAAATGAGGGGAAAGTTGAGGAATGATCACGACAACCGGAAGGAGAGGGGGAAAGAGGTGAAGGAGAGAGAGAGTGGGGGGGGGGGGGGGGTAGGGTTAGGACAGATAAGAAGGAATAGAAAGAAGGAAATAAAGGAAACAGGAGGAAGTGAAGAAATGAGAGGGAATGAAAGAGAAAGGGAAACAATGAGAGAGAGAGTGAGATCAAAAGACAACAAGACGTTACCACAAAGAGAGACTGTAGAAACACAAAGGCTTAATACAACAACCGCACACACACACACACACACACAAACACTTTCTTTGTGTTCAGCGGTGTGGAGGCTGAGTCATGTGACTGAGTCCTTCACTGGAGATCTGATGCAGGCAGAAATCCAACCATCCAACCATCCATCCATCCATCCATCCATCCAACCATCCATCCATCCATCCATCCATCCATGGGTCAGGTCATGGGGCCAGAAGCTTCTCCAGCAACATCTTTCAGATCTTCCTGTAGGACCCTGAGAAGAACGCATGCACGCAGAGGAGAAGTGAAAGAGAGGGGAGGAGATGAGGGAGGAGGAGAGGAGAGGAGGTACGGGAGGGAGGAGGGAGTCACAGTGACAGAGAGGATCATGGGACGTGCGGGCTGCGGAGGAGGAGCAGGTGCTACTGACAGCGTCTTCATCTGTTCCTACGGCGTCCTCACCACGAGTGTGTGTCCTCACCACGAGTGTGTGTCCTCACCACGAGTGTGTGTCCTCACCACGAGTGTGTGTCCTCACCACAGGTGTGTGTCCTCACCCTGAGTGTGTGTCCTCACCCTGAGTTCATGTCTTCGGTGTCTTTCTGAGCGGGCTGGCGACAG